>CM067537.1:1487500-1492500 GCA_034509925.1 Hirudinaria manillensis
GCACGCCCCAGTACACAGGCTTATAATAGAAAACATCTTATGCAGAATAGCAGAATGGACCTATATGTTCTCACATTAACATAACAGCATATATTATTACATGTATTGTTATATAATAATGAGATTAGTTGTTTATTACATTTACAATTTACGATTTTATTACATTTTCATTAAAATGATTTAACATCAAATACCAATTAATTCCACTCCAAAAACCAGCCCGGCTTTATTGAATCATTTGCGCACTTAAAACTAAAAATTAAAGTACAAATTGATAAAAATCCGAGATAATATCGCCCAAATGGAGTCTCAACAAAGATATAAAAGTAAATGTTAAAGCATCTTTGTAAACAACTTGCAGACAAGGACGTCTTTCTTCAGGATTGTGTTCACACAGATGAACAAAAAAACTTCCGAATTCATTTAGAATTTATTTATATTCTTAAATTAATTAATTATTTATTCAATTATTTATTTATTTATTTAATTATTCATTTATTTATCCATTTATTTATATATTTATCCATTTATTTATATATTTATTCATTCATTTATTCATTTATTTATTTATTCATTCATATATTTATTTATTTATTCATTCATTTATTTAATTTTACAATTTGTTTTTCTTCCCTTTTCGAGCAAAGTGCTCAGAAAAAGTTGACAATGAAATCTCTCCTCCACTTTCTTTGTTTTTTTTTACTTTTTTGTCTTTGTTTTTCTTTTTCTAAAATTAGATTTTCCTGGGAATATTTTTTTTTTGTTCCGCTTTTCGCATTTTATTTATGCCTTGTGAAACAATTTAGAAAACGTCTGAGGTGCGTTTAAACAACATCCCCTCACCCGGTATTCACCATCTCACCAGGATTTTCATCCACTCTGCCATACGTTATTCCACCGAGGTCATGATAATGCTATCTCGTGATGATATTGATGATGATGATAATAATAATAATAATAATAATAATAATAATAATAATAATAATAATAATAATAATAATAATAATAATAATAATAATAATAATAATAATAATGATAATAACATTAATAATAATAATAATAATAATAATAATAATAATAATAATAATAATGATAATAACATTAATAATAATAATAATAATAATAATAATGATAATAACATTAATAATAATAATAAAAATAATAATAATAATAAACGAAAACAATAACCATCTCTATTTTTTTTTACGGAGGTAAGTTGTAAGACCACCCTCATGGTTTACGATTATGGAGTTCCTTTTCATCAACACTTCGAAGCAAACAAGATTGCCAACGATGCCAATAAAATACTCCGCCCTCCTCACTCACTCCCCAAATCCACTCAGCCACTCACTCGTGCACCCACCCACTCACCCACTCACTCGTTTACTCACCCATTCACTCATTTACCCACTCATCAAGGATTCGAAATATCGTGATAGGTTAAAATCTTTTTCTCTTGATTCTCTTGAATCACCAGATCATTGAAGCGCTTCAATTCCTTTAACAATCCATCGGTCATTCGTTGTCGATTTTTTAATATTTCTACGTTCATTCACTCGAAATCCTTGAAATTGATCCGTTCGTACATCGTCTCGCAAACAATCGAAGCAACATCTTCCATAAATCCATCCTTCCGTTTGTTCATCCATCCGTCCGTCCGTCCGTCCATCTATCCGTCCATTCATCCTTCTGTCCATCCAACTATGTACCGTTCCTTAACGTCGAGCAAAAAGCTACGCATGGGAAAACTTCGGTTGTGCGACAAGACTCTGGTTTTTCCAGGTTCCCCGGGGACATCTATAAATAGACTGCTGGAAAATACGTCTTAAATGAAAGTCCGCAGTGCGGAACAAAGTGGTTGATGGCTGGCCATTCATCCGTCCGGCGTTCGATCCATCAGCAGTCGCACTCACTCACAAGAGCACACACTCACGTGTGACTGTCCTGTAGGTTGCTGTTAATCACGAAGCATTGTAATGGCGTTATCTCAGTCCGTCGGAGACACACAATGCCGGAGAAATGGCTGAATTACTGACTGGATGACGGAATGAGTGTGGAATTGTGGAAGGATGATGAATTGGAGGGCGCTGGAGTGAATTGATGGTCGAATGATGGTGATGAAGAATGAATGAAGGTTCGGATGGATGGGTGGATGGATGGATGGGTGGATGGGTGGACGGGTGGATGGGTGGATGGGTGGTGCGCAGATGGATGAATGAATCAAATCAGGATCGAAAGAATGGACTAATGGAGGAGAAAACTGTCAAAGCGTTGACTGTGACAGATGAAGTTGGAACGATTCCTACGTCGCAGGAAAGAAATTATGAAAGCAACCTGGGATAACAGATGGACGATAGAAATGGTAAGATTAACGGACGTATAAGCGGGGGAAGGAGTGGGTGAGTGACTGAGTGAGTGAGTGAGTGAGTGAGTGAGTGAGTGAGTGAGTGAGTGAGTGAGTGAGTGAGTGAGTGAGTGAGTGAGTGAGTGAGTGAGTGAGTGAGTGAGTGAGTGAGTGAGTGAGTGAGTGAGTGAGTGAGTGAGTGAGTGAGTGAGTGAGTGAGTGAGTGAGTGAGTGAGTGAGTGAGTGAGTGAGTGAGTGAGTGAGTGAGTGAGTGAGTGAGTGAGTGAGTGAGTGAGTGAGTGAGTGAGTGAGTGAGTGAGTGAGTGAGTGAGTGAGTGAGTGAGTGAGTGAGTGAGTGAGTGAGTGAGTGAGTGAGTGAGTGAGTGAGTGAGTGAGTGAGTGAGTGAGTGAGTGAGTGAGTGAGTGAGTGAGTGAGTGAGTGAGTGAGTGAGTGAGTGAGTGAGTGAGTGAGTGAGTGAGTGAGTGAGTGAGTGGGTGAGGTGGTGCAAACGAGGGAGCTATAAGAATGGGTCTCGAAGAGAACTTGATTGGACCATCTTGTCTAGTGAAGAAAGAGTATATGGCGATAAATGAGTTGATGACCGGATGTGTGGATATTTGGAAAGATGGATGACGGAGTTGACGGTCAAACGCCTGGAAAGATGGATTGGAGGGCGGTTGAATGGCGACGAAAACGGACGAACAGATTGGTGGAAGGACGGATGAATGGATGGGATGGACGGACGGGCGGATAGATGGATGGTAGAGGTGGTGCGTTGAAGGAAAGACCATTGATATTAAAGAAGAAAATGGAACCAAAAGATGCTATCCGACACAAATCCAATTTCCAGGCACCAGAGGGCCACAAATCCAAATAAATAATGAATCCCAACCAATGCACGACCAAATCTCGTGAGTCACGTGATGGGTTCTGTGGTTCAAAGTTCTTTCGGAGTGGGTCAAAGGTCGGCTATTGGTGGATTCGGGCAAGTGAATGAACGGACAGACGTATGGACGGACAGACGTATGGACGGACGGATGGATGGATGGATGGATGGATGGATGGATGGATGGATGGACGGACGGACGGACGGACGGACGGATGGATGGATGGATGGATGGATGGATGGATGGATGGATGGATGGATGGATGGATGGATGGGCAAAATACTGACGGTGGGATGAAACGACAATTCGATAAATAAATGAAATGGATGGTTGCTTGGTTCGTGGAATGGACAGATTGACGGGCGGATGGATGGATGGATGGATGGTAGTTACATTTGACAAATGGATGGACATTCTTCGCGTAAAAGGGTTTTATGTTTCCTCCTGGAAAAAATGGAAAATCCAGAGACGTTTATGAGTTGAGAATGTCGGGTCAAAAGTTCACCTGTCTTGAATGACCTCTGACCTGGTTTTGAATGACCTTTTACTGGTGAATGACTAAAAATGGGCTCCGCAAGGGTTACATTCTCTTTCTCGAGGAAAGCATTTGTTGGTTACGAAGGAGTTGTGTTTGAAATAAAAAATAATTAATTTAAAAATATTTTCAATAAGGAAGTGCTAACATTTGATTTATTATTATTGTTATTATTATTATTATTATTATTACTGTTACTTTTATCTGGTTAATAACATTAATGGCGAAGAGCGAATGCTTCAAGTAATATTGCAAATGCAACAGACAATTTCAAAGCCCAAAATGGATGCTTAAAAAACTCGATCGAAAAAAAAATTAAGAAACTCTAAAAAGAATTTTTAATCCCTCACGTTCACCTAAGAAAATTTTAAAATGGGGGCTGGGAGATGGCTCTCGGGGAGCCAAGACCCCCAGTGAAGAAAATGGCGATGCACCAGTGGGATACCAGTGGTAACCTTTAAACAGAATATCTACACGGCCTGAGCACACATTGTCCTCCGCCAATCGAGAACCCTAGAGCCGTCCACGTTCGACTAGCGCCCAAGAAGACGGGAAGCAGAAGCGAAACGCTAAATTGGGGAAATTGAAAGCGAAACCAAACAAACAAAGCGAAAGCGATCCAATTAATCTGCCAGAAACTCTTGTTGCGACTGAAAAACGTTCGCTCCTCTCTCTCTTGAAACCAGCAACACCCCTCGTCGCTCTCCGCACCGAGGTCTCAAGTGGCCTCGAGTGGCTTCTAGCGGCTGACGCCATGGCGTCTGTCGCCGCGGAAGCTGTGGTTCGACAAGGGATTCCGTTATTATTATTATTTTTTTTGCTGAAGGTTTGTCCTAAGAATAAGACTCGGATAGGAAGCGGTGATTTGAATGAACACTGAATGGGTTTAGAAAAGAGGGTTCGTTATTTGGCTCTGAGAGATCGTGCCAATGATTTTGAGGACGACGACGACGATGACGATGGCAATAATGATGATGATGATGGTGATGATGACAACGACGATGTTAGTGATGATGATGATGACGACTGTAAATAATGCCTAAACTGTCGTACGACAAGTCAAGTGTTTTCCCAGCCATCACGATTCGGAAAAGAGGCGGATGGAGAAAAAGAAGATGACGATGACGACGCTGAGGACGAACATGGCGACGTTCCTGATAACGATCCCTGTCTCATCAAGGGCGGATACAAAATTGTCATGTTCGATAAAGTGAGTCTTTCTTCTTTTTTTTT
>CM067537.1:1505000-1517500 GCA_034509925.1 Hirudinaria manillensis
TCGTCCATCTATCAGTCTCTCCGTCCGACTATCCATCCATCCATCCATCGATCCATCCATCCATTCATCCATCCATCCATCCATCCATCCATCCATCCATCCATCCATCCATCCATCCATCCATCCATCCATCCATCCATCCATCCATCCATCCATCCATCCATCCATCCATCCATCCATCCATCCATCCATCCATCCATCCATCCAAGTTGTGGATTATTAACCCTCACACGATCCACATTTGCCATGACAACTCTACCACCACCACCACCACCACCATCATCATCATCATCATCATCATCACCACCACCACCATCATCATCATCACCACCATCATCATCATCTCCATCACTATCATGTTTAAATAATAAATCTGATTACAAACTTTCGTAAATTTTAATTCCTACGTTTTAAAACAAACGATGTTATAATATAAAGATTTCGTAATGTAAATAATAAAGAAACAAACTAATTGGCAAAGAGAAATAATAATAATAATAATAATAATAATAATAATAATAATAATAATAATAATAATAATAATAATAATAATAATAATAATAATAATAATAATAATAATAATAATAATAATAGCAATAATAATAATAATAATAATAATAATAATAATAATAATAATAATTCATGACAAAATTGGGGAAGAAAATCTGCGGAAATAGGGTTGCCGTTGATGTCGAGGGTTGAGGCCGAGGTATCCTAACATGGATCGGAAGCTCTTAATACCAGGCCAATGATGTTTATGGTGACTGAGATTGTGGTCCTGGTGATAATGGTGCCGCCTGGATTTATGCTGGGAATGATGATGAAGACAACGACGACGATGACGACGACGACGACGATGACGACGATGAGGGTGGCGTGGAAAATTGCGGTGGATTATGACGGAAGGTTCGGTGTACGAGATTACGGATAGGATGATCATGAAGACGACGACGATGATGATAATAGGGGATGATGATGGTGGTGATGCTGCTGATGATGATGATGTGATGATGGTGATGATAGTATTAGTGGAGCAGCAGTGATACAATTGAATGACGAGCGATTATGTTGATGATACCTGGAATTGGTCCTTTAGTTGGAATGACTCAGTCGGAAAACGACGGAAGCTATTACGATGAAGAAGAAGACGAAGATGATGATGATGATGATGATGATGAAGAAGAGAAAGAAGAAGATGACGATGACGATGATGACTGTGATAAAAATGACATTGACGACGGTGATGATGATGACGGCGAAAATGGGTTGCCACTGGTAACGACTGCGTTGATGGAGCCGACTGAGCCAAATTATAATTGGGGCTGGAATAAATTTATCGTCTCACTACAATCGTCATCGTCATCGTAGTCATCATCATCATTATCAATATCATCATCGTAGTCATCATCATCATTCAAACAACATATTCAGTACATAGCAGCAAAGATCTCCAAAAATATTGGCTTAATTTATCGCATACGTCGTTATATAAATACAAAAACAGTAATTACATTGTATTATTCATTTATCTATCCATATTTAAACTATTGTAATTTAATTTGGGCTTGTAACTACTCAACTTGCTTAAAACCTTTACTTAATCTTCAGAAAAAATTCTTACGTGTTGCCCTTTGTTTGCCATATAATTCTCATACCGATTATGCATTTACAAATTTAAACATACTTAAAATTCATCAAATTAATAATTTCCATTTGGCCATTCTCATGTATAAAGTAGATCATCACATGCTGCCTCGTCTTTTCGATAGTTTGTTTTCAAAAATATCCTCCTTGCACAAATACTCTGTTCGAACGTCTAATAATTATAGACCGACTTTTGCTAAATCTGTCACTGGCTCTCGTTCTATTGTCTGTATGGGACCAAAAATTTACTCTGCTGTTCCTATTAATATTACCAACATTTCTAATCTTTATGGTTATAAGAGAGCATTAAAATATTTCATCATTAACTCTATCGGATTAAACTAACTATAATCTGTCGGATCAACTATATACCATCATTCCTAATTTTTTTGTGCTTATTGTGTTTCATGGGTCAGTCTACTAGCGGAAGCGTGTGCTTCCTTAAGGCTGGCCCTTTGAGTTTTATGTTTTCTGCTGCTCTTTTCAGTTTTTTGTGTTAATGAAGGAATAAACTCAATATATTACCAAAAAAAAAAAAAAAAAATCATTATCAATATCATCGTCGTCGTCATCAACATCATCATCATCATCACCATCTTCCTCCTCTTCCATGTGTGACGTCACGGATTGAAATCCCGAAGGAATTATAGTTTGGCGTTTAAAGGTTTTTTTTTATATTTCTTCTGTCACTCTTTGCTGATTACAAAGTTGAAGGTCACAAGGGATTAGTACTAAGATGACGTTGATGATGATGAAGACGACGATGATGATGATGATGACGATGACGACGACGATGGTGATGATGACGATGACGACGTCGGTGGGAGTTAACTCTGAGTTCCTTGGACGCATAGCAACGTAAATTGTCTAAGAACCTCTTATGCTGTGCTCAAGACTCCATATAATAATAATAATAACAATAATAGTGATAATAATAATAATAATAATAAAAATAATAATATTATTGTTAATCATCATCATAACAATCATAATAATAACAATAATAATAATAATAATAATAATACATTATTAATATTAGGCAAAATTATTTTAAAGTTAAGGTTAACGGGTACAATAGTAGCGTACAAACATAACTAATTAAAATAACAAAAACATAAACAAACGTTTTAACATGTTATTGTTTTCGTGACTTCACTTTATGGCGGATGGACGTGGTATGACATCGCAAATGTAAAGTAATGGAAGTGCTCTCACTTGTCGCACTCTCTATCTCTATCATTTATCCATCCATAAATCCATCCGTCCGTTCGTCCGTCCGTCCTACACCCCGCATCCATCCAACCATTCAGTCATCCCTGTGATAGTACAATTTGGTAAAAATTCATATCATAACCATAGTACAATTTGGTAAAAATTCATATCATAACCATCATCATCCTGGCCAACATCACTATCTCCAACACCGCCACCATCATCATTATCATCGTCATCATCATCATCACCAGTACTGCCATTAAGGACAGCACGACTCCGTCATCTCGGCTCGTTAAGAATTTAATTCCTCCATCTTCTCCAGCTGCGTCAGAAGACAATCTGCGACTCCATGCAGGGCGAGATGAGGCTGGAGAGCAGGTGCTCCGGTTCCGGTCGAATGACTTTCCACTTCCGGAATCAGCGATGCGTGCCGGACGACCTCTTCATGTACACCACGCAGAGTCTCGTCTGCCTGGCCGCCTGGAAGGAGGGAGCGTTCAGCTACGTCCTCCTCAAGCACGACCTTTTCCAGTACGCGTGGGTACTGAGAGCGGCCACGCGAGACCTCGGGTCTCGCACCTCGCCCGGTAACCGTCTAGCTCTGGTGCTCTTCAAGGACTTGGTGGCCGACGGCAGTCAACAGATCGTCGAGTCTTACAATTACATCAAAATCGACAGCCTACGAGACGACGACGTAGACAGTTCCGTCTTTTTCGACGGCAGGCGTCATTCTGGCGCGTCGTGCGTCGACGATCGCGATCTCTGCTCCGCACTCGACGACCCTTGCTCGGGTCACCACGGTCGACTGAACTGCCCGGACACCTGCGGATACTGCGACGGTCGCGGTCCGGCGGCCTGCGATATGCCAGAACTCTTCCGCGGCAGCTGGACTGATCAGTTCGGCCGTACACTGGAGGTGGAGAAGAAATTCATGTCCGTGAAGATGAATCCCGGAAACAACAGCAAATCGAAGACACGCATCTTCCACTGCGTCAGGTGGCTACACAGAGATGGCACGGTCACAGAGCGGGAGTCGAACCTGCAGGCTGACGATCAACGCGATGATTACCGGCTCGGCCTCAACAGGGAACTGATGCTGGTCAGCAGAAGCGAGTCCGGCTGTAAGTCTAAGTACGTCTGCATAAAGGTCACAGAAGTTTTCAAACTCGAGACTGGAATAACTTCCCGAGAATCCAAACCCACGGTTTCTCATCTTCAAGACGCCATCCATTCCGGCCATGGCCTGGCCGAAACGCCACTGGTCAAAACCACCACGGCTCTCCTGAAGATAAGTAGGGCGCAGATTTGGCCTCTGACGGGCCCAAGGAACGTGCCATTCGATTGCAGGTCATTTGAATTCGAGAAGGCCGGCTATAAACCTCCCGACCGTGGTAGAAACTCCAGCGAAGAAACATTGCTGGAAAAGCAGAAGATCGTGAAACCTTCAACAATACCTGTGGACTTCTTCCATCCGTTATTTCCGGAGCCGTTGGAGGTGAAGTTCCTGCCTCAGGAATACAACCTGATCCACGAGGAGCAAGTAGATTTTCTCGACGTCGTTTATGGCCACCTGGCAGACGCCAGCGGCATGGCGACGCTGACGCTACTTCTTCAGCGACAGCAGCTTCAAGAGACGTCGCTGCCGGGCCTTAAGAACGGTTCGTCGGCACATCGGAGATTACTAGAACATCATCGAGTCGACCACTACAACAACTACACCGACTCAGCCGAATCTCAACACCACCATCAGCAGCTTCAACAGATTCAGCAGCGACACGAAGAGAGCGACAGGGACCGTCCTCGTAGATCTTGCGGTGTGCCTCTGTTCGACGGCCAGCTACACCGTCTCCTGCAGAACCAGAGATCCTCGTACAACGCCCGCTTCTCTTCTGGCTTCGAGTGCAAGAAGGCCGAACTGATCGAGTCGGGAGCCAACTCCTTTGAGATCAGACTCAACTATTGCACTACTCACTTGAACACGGCGACAAGCAGCGGCAGCAGCAGCATCGGCAGCGGTAGCAGCAGCGGCTGGTCTAACCAGAGACTACATCAACAGCAACACCAACAACGACAGACAACTTCATCGACCGCTTCAGCATCCTACCAGACCCTTTTCCACAACGCCAGTCTGCACTACCGGTGCATCGAGTCCTACGACAATTCTACCGAACTGGTGACCACCGTCCTCGACTTAAGGGCGAGTAGGGCCAGCTTCAGCAGCGCCGGAGGCAACATCGTCAACGACAGCAGTCGCCCTTTCGTTCGACTGCAGCAGCTTCAACTCGAGAGAAGCGCAACGCTGAGTTGCTGGCTCTTTCCCAAGTTGCATTCCACCAACTTCTATCAGTTCAGAGGTCAAAACTGCTTTGACCTCAGACTCCTAAGGTCAGCGGGTCAACAACAACAACAGCAGCAGCAACGCTACAACAAAAAACCTCCGAACGTAGATCCAATGTCTCCTGTCTTTCATGGCGCCTTCTCCTCGACTTCTCATTACTCCCTGGCGTCGTCATCGTCGTCGTCGTCGTCTTCTTACGACGATCGCCTCTCCCATTCCTCCTCTTCCTCCTTTCTTCACCACCCACAAGCTCAGCCGCCGTCTGACCAGCTCGACCCGAATTCGGGCCTTCCCAGCGCTGCCAGACGCGACCCGGTCGGAAGGAGCCACCAGAGTGGGTACCTCGGCTCGCACCACGAGCTACAAACTCACAAGGTATGGCAGGCCAAAGACGCACCAGACGGTGCCGTGCCGGGCCTCGGGGAAGATGGCCGGTGGACGGATAGGAGGAAGAGCGGCAAGGAGGATGAAAAGGTAGAGGCGGAAGTAGGAGTTGTTGTCAATCGTCAATCGAAACAACCACCAGTGAGGTTGAGGGGTGACGGCAAAATGAACCCGATGAACCCATCTCAGTCGTCGTCGTCGTCGTCATCAGCAGCAGTAGCCCACGGAAAGAACTTCAGGAGGACTTCCGCAGCGGTTTCACTTGCGTCTCCGTTGGCGACCGCGAAGACGACGGCGTTCTTGTTTTTCCACCTCGTCGCCATGTTTGTCACGTGCGCGTGATGACGTCATTGGGCGGATTGACGTCACGCCGCAGAGAGGTCCGTATGTTTGCGTTTTGTCCAGGAAGCTAGGCGCCCTCCGGTTTGCTTGCACGAGCGCACCGGTAGTGATGATGATGACGACGATGACGATGACGATGATGATGACGATGATGATGGCGATTAAGATAGAATGGCGATAATAAAGACGATGATGAAGAGTGCGATGCTGTAAGTACTAGTTTGATAATACGGAGATGGAGATGGCGACGACGACGACGACGATGAAGATGGCCGAAGATGATAGAGATTTATCTTTAAATTTATTAGCGATAACAAAGCGTTTGAAGAGGCGTCAGTGGAGGCATTAGTCTGCAAGTTCACTCGTGCGGAACGAAAATTAAAGCGAAAAGAAAAAAAAACAAAATTATTCCTTTCCAGTTTTTCGTCTTCAAAATTTGACGTCCATGGATTTTCTTGTCTCGAGTGGTAGGAATTATGAAAAGAAATATTGATAGGATTTATAAATAAATAAATAAATAAATAATATTACAAATAATAATTCAATAAATTATTAAATAATTAATTTAATAATTAGTAATTAGTAGGAATTAGAAAAAAACTATTAATAGAATTATAAATAAATAAATAATATTATATATTTATTTATTTATATATTATTATTATATTTATTATTCAATAAATTATTAAATAACATTAATAATAATAATAATAATAATAATAATAGCAATAACAAGCAATTCAATGTCTGGTCATTATTTCGTATTTTCAAAAAATTATTTTTACGTTATTGAAGGTACTTCATGGATGAATGGACACGAGTGAATTAATGAAATTAACGATGGACGAATGGACGGACGGATGGATGGGTGGAGGGATGGATGAATGGACGGATGGATGGGTGGACGGATGGATGAATGGACATGCACAACGATTGTTCGTCTGTTACGTTCAGAACAAGAGTCTCATATTGATGATTACAGGCGACTACGTTACGTAATTAATGGCTGTCAAAAAACAATTTTTGTTTCTTTTCCCGGGCACCTTGATCGAACGTGCGTGCGCCTCTAATTTTCACGTCGCTTGCGCCATTTTGTCGTCCGCCATGTTTGCTCCGTGATCTCAGAAAAAATTGATGGTGCCCTTCCGCACGCTCGCTCGCTCGCTCGCTCGCTCACTCACTCACTCACTCACTCACTCACTCACTCACTCACTCACTCACTCACTCACTCACTCACTCACTCACTCACTCACTCACTCACTCACTCACTCACTCACTCACTCACTCACTCACTCACTCACTCACTCACTCACTCACTCACTCACTCACTCACTCACTCACTCACTCACTCACTCACTCACTCACTCACTCACTCACTCACTCACTCACTCACTCACTCACTCACTCACTCACTCACTCACTCACTCACTCACTCACTCACTCACTCACTCACTCACTCACTCACTCACTCACTCACTCACTCACTCACTCACTCACTCACTCACTCACTCACTCACTCACTCACTCACTCACTCACTCACTCACTCACTCACTCACTCACTCACTCACTCACTCACTCACTCACTCACTCACTCACTCACTCACTCACTCACTCACTCAAATAATGATCCACTTACAACCATGAATGATATGGTACAAAAAGTTTTTCTTAAGCATTAAATTTTGTTTTAAAGAATTTAATTTTTATTTATTTTTTTATTCCACTCGAACATTTCACAGAATTTCAGTGAAATTCCTTTTTAAAACTCATTAAAATTTAATGTTTTTTTTTTATATTTTGAATTTAATACTTAAAAAGTTTGTAAATAATTTTGAATCGTTGGTGTCAACAATTGTGTCATCAGAATATTTTTATCCATTCAGATTAAGTATGCCATAACTGATATATTTTATACTAATTAACTATTATAATAATAAAATATTATGATATATAATTTATAATATTTAATCGATGTGTAATTGATTAATATTGTTATTTATAAATCCATTGTCGTTGTATAAATTAAGAATAAATTAACATCTTTTGAATATAAATATACAAAATTATAAAAATAAATTTCAAAATTAAAACTTCATTTCAGATAATATGGACATTATATTGAATAAATAAATGCCACAAAATAAATGTCAATTTTGTTCGACTATTGAGAATATTCGCTAAATATTTTTTATTAAGGAGTTATTTATAAATATATTTATTTTTTTATTAAGGAGTTATTATTTAAAATCATCGTCATCGTCGGCGTCATCAGCATCATTATCATAATCGCCTCGTCATCGTCATCATCATCGTCCTCTTCATCCTCTTCATCATCATCATCATCATCATCATCATCGCACCGTAACTTTCTTGCGCAAAATGGCCGTCTCCTCAATCGTGCATTCATCTTCATTGGAACCTCTTGGAAAAGAGCGCAGGTTTTATCTGCTAAACGACGGAGCAGAACCACGAGCGGTCCGTGGATTGATTGATGGGTGGGTGGATGAGGGGGTGGATGGGTGAGTGAATGGGTGGTTGGATGAGTGGGTGGATGGGTGGGTGAATGGGTGGGTGGATGAGTGGGTGGATAGGTGGGTGGATCGGTAGTTGAATGGGTGGGTGGATCCGTTGGTGGATGTGTGGGTGAATAGAAAAATTGTTGAATGAATGCGGCTTGGTTCAACAATCGTGCATTCCACGCAAACCCATTATTTTGATTTCCTTTTTTGTTTATTTTTTTCTTTTCAGTTTACACTTCTTTGGTTCTATTTCCGGTTTCATTTCGAAATAATTTTAAAATAATTGTTGACATTCGTAGTTAATAAATAAATAAATAATTAATTAATAAATAATTCAATTTCATCAAAAACCGTTGAAAATGAAATTTCAATTCTCATAAAATCCTTCGCTTTTCATCAAAATTGATCGCATTTTTCCTGGTTAATTGAGAAAAATCGAAGACTCGTTTGGATTTAGAAGTTCAGAAAAAAGAAAATTATTTTTTAAATTATTTTTACATTTTATAAATATTTTATGAATATTATTTTATAAAAATAACTTTATCAATAAATTCGTTATTAATATTTTTAAATGAATTATTTAGAAATATTTAAAAATAATTTTTTAATCCAAAAAAAAACAAAACTTTTTTAAATTCGCGATGAAACAGAATCCAGTACTTCTTCAGAACAACTTCCTGAAGCCCGAAGATGAAAGTAGTTGAAATTTTACATATCAACGTAACACAATTATTATTATTATGACTATAATATAATTATTATTATGACTATAATATAATTATTATTATGACTATAATATAATTATTATTATGACTATAATAATTATTATTATGACTATAATATAATTATTATTATGACTATAATATAATTATTATTATGACTATAATACAATTATTATTATGACTATAATATAATTATTATTATGACTGCAATTTAACTATTATGACTATATAACAGGTAATAATAATAATAATAACAGTATTATTATTATTAGTAGTAGTATAATATAATTATTATTATTACTATAATATAATAATTATTATGACTATAACACAATCATTACTATGATTGTAATTTAATTATTATTATGACTATAATATAATTATTATTACGACCGTAACATAATTATTATTATTATTATAAAATAATTATCATTACAAACATAACGTAATTATTATTACGACTATAACATGATTGTTACAGTGAATAATAATAATCAATATTTATTGATAATATTGTAATTGTAAACAGTTTTACGATGACAACTTCATTACATTCGGAAGTGATAATAATAATTGTATAATTAAAACTGTTATTATAAACAATTAAAATTGTTAATATATTTTTATTACCATTATTATATTTATTATTATTTTTTTTATATTTATTATTATTTTTAATATCATTATTATCATTGTTATCATTATTTTTTTTGTTATTATTATTATAAATAATATAAATAAAACGATATTTTTAAATTTTATTCTCATAATAATAATAAATTTTATTTATTAAATAATTAAATTTATTCTCATTAATATTAAATATTAACAGCTTCATTAGATGTTATCAGATAATAAATAATTATTATATTTCTTTTAATTATTTTAATAATTATTATATTATCGGATGCTATCATATAAATAAATAATTATTATATTTCTTTTAATTATTTTAATAATTATTATATTATCGGATGCTATCATATAAATAAATAATTATTATATTTCTTTTAAAAATCAATTCCGATAATGAAATTAATCAACCGGAAGTCATTGGCATTGTTTGCACCTGGCTCCATCTCTTGCTCCATAAATTAACTCTTTACCTGGATTGTTTTGATTTCAAATATTGCTGATTTAAGGTCTCATTTCTTGCGACATTATTTTTTTTTTCTTAATTTCGTGATTAAATCAGCATAATTGCCGTTGGGAGGTGTGAGGAATGTTAATGTCACAGTCATTTTAACTCTATGTTAGCATCAGAATCATAGTCGTCGTCATCATCATCATCCTCGTCGTCATGGTCGCCGTAGTCATCGTCGTCGTCATCGTCATCATCATTATCAACAATAGCATCATCACTGTCATCATCATCGTCGTCGTCGTCACCTTCATCATCACCATCAACAACGACAACAACATCATCGTCGTCGTCATCGTCATCATCATTATCAACAATAGCATCATCACTGTCATACATCATCGTCGTCGTCGTCACCTTCATCATCACCATCAACAACGACAACAACATCATCGTCGTCGTCATCGTCATCATCATTATCAACAATAGCATCATCACTGTCATCATCATCACCATCAACAACGACCACAACATCATCGTCGTCGTCATCGTCATCATCGTCGTCGTCATCGTCAGCACCTCACCATCCAATCACGACGGAAATGATTAGCAGGATGAGATAATCATCTCGGACGTCAATAGAAGTAGATTCATCCTCAATTTTGGGCGACTTCCGAGCGTAGATTGAAAGAAGATGGAAATGAATGAAAAGAGATGAATCACCAGATGGGTGGACGGGGTGACGGATGAATGGACAGCTGTTCGGATCAGACGATCGCAGTTATTGGACGGACGGACAGACGTAAGAATAGACGGACGGACGGATGGACGGACGCATGGGAGAGTGGATGGGTTGAAGGACTGCTGGCTACGAGTGGATCGGTGAATCTACGAATTTGATATTTTCGTTCAACGAAACGAAGTCTTACGTAAAGGAATTTAATTTTAGTGAAGAGTACAGTGAAGGTGGGTGGATTAGTGTTTTGGGTGGATGAGTGAGTGAATGAGTGAGTGAGTGGGTGAGTAGCTGATCAAGTAAATGCATAGGAATGAATGAATGAATGGACAAATGGATTGCCTGGGATCAGGTGTTGGTTGCCAAGGAAGGTATTATGTTGTAAATTTTCTTATGCAGACAACTGTACACAGCGCGCGAAAATTCGTCACCTTCTTTGCATCTTCTCTCCATCCTTTCGTTTAAAAATCTGTAGATCCATCTTTGAATAATTCCTAGATATGGGAGCATGTAGTACTAAGGTCCATGTATTACGTACAAGTTGGAGTACTAAGTACCAACCCCGTCTGTGACAATTCAACCTGCGAGGCCAACCATAAGACCCTCTTCCTGTACCTACCAACGTGTTTTCAGCATGTTTTAAACCCAGCGGAATACTTAATAAGGAGCTGCCCAACTAAGCACGTTGCTGTAGCTTTGCGTTTGATTTTATTTGTCAAAAATAAGAACTTTTGGAACTTTATTAATTTCCTGAAGAAAATTTTTAAATAGTTTTTAAATGTTAAAAATTAATATAGTAATATAATTACATTATTATTGTTATTATTATTTTTTTTAAATTATTATTATTATTATTATTTATTAATATTAATAATGCTCAATTTTAGTTGCATTAAATCGCCCACAACGCGGACCAGTTCCAGACTGGAGACAGATTCTATCACTTGTGGTTAGGGGATTGATTCATAGCTTCAATCATTCCACTTTTTCAACTTAAATTATAATTTGCACATAATACCATCGCTTTTCACCATCTGCGACTCAATTGACTTTAGAATAAAAACGCTCAATCAATCAATCAATCAATCAATCAATTAATCAATCAATCAATCAATCAATCAATCAATCAATCAATCAATCAATCAATCAATCAATCAATCAATCAATCAATCAATCAATCAATCAATCAATCAATCAATCAATCAATCAATCAATCAATCAATCAATCAATCAATCAATCAATCAATCAATCAATCAATCAATCAATCAATCAATCAATCACATCAATCACTCCATTACTCACTCCATCACTCACTCCATCACTCACTCCATCACTCACTCCATCACTCACTCAATCACTCGCTCAGTCACTACCCTTTTCTTTGGGGAGTGAAATTGATGCAAGTAACAATAAACTCATCTAGAAATGGTTGCAAATTAGATTAGCATTCGTCACGCCGGCGACATCATCATTATCATCATCATCATCAACGTCATCGTCGTCATTGTCATCCTCAT
>CM067537.1:1520000-1632500 GCA_034509925.1 Hirudinaria manillensis
TCAACCAATCACGAGCCCGTCAATCGACAGTTCAATCAAGAAGCAGTCAGTGGACCGAGCACTCAATCAATCAACAACTCAACGAACCTCTCAACGGAACCTCGGCAACGGAACGTCGTCCACTTGCTTGCGCCGTTTGCTTTGAAATTAGCGGAGAATGCGTCACTTGCGCCGTTTCTTTGAAACTTTTAAAATGCGTCACTTTATACTTTCAGTACTTATTGTTGCTTTACAATGCTCTTGAATAAAGGATGATATTGAATGAATGAATCGGTAAATGAATGAATGAATGAATGGATGATCGATTTAATCATAAAAGCACCGACGGAGTGGAAGGAGGTCGAGTTATTGATTTTGGATTTTTTTAATTATATTATTTTATTATTAAACAAGAAATTTATTCAATTTTGTAGATTTTTGCTTGTTTCGAGGTTATTTATTTTTTAAATTGCTTTTTTTTTGCGATCTTTCGTTCAGCATCACCACTCACCATTCAGCCTCCATTAATTTCGATTTTAATTTCAAATGTCGAAATATTATTTCATAAAATAATTAAATGTTTAAAGTGAATAAATATAATTTAAACGGTTAAAATATTAATAAATAGTAATTTATAGTCGAAGAATTTCTTTTAAAATATTAATTATTATTATTATAATGCATTATTCTTGATTTCGACATGTCAAAATTCTTCGAGATATTTTTTTCCGAATGATTTCTGGAATAATGATACATAATTATTTTGATAATGTACAGAAATTATATCCAATTAAACAATTATCAATTAACATAATTATTAATATATTTAAAATGTATTAACAATAATTAAATAATTATTATATATTTAAAGTCAATGTATGTATATTCTAGTTATTAAATTTATTAAACATTACATTATTAAAAAAATAAATATTTTATTTATCCATCTAATTTAATTTGTTATTTCATCTAATTATTTATTAAATCTATTTGCTTACTTATTCACAAATATTTTATATATTCAATTAATTATTTATTTATTTGTATATTTAATTGATTATACACAAATATCTTTATTTATTTATTTATTTTATTTATTTATTTATTAAATTTATTTACTTGGTTATTCGCAAATATATTTATTTTATTTATCGCTGTTCAGGGAAGTACGTTTGAAAATGTTTCATCTTAAAACCGGTCAAATCCCCAAGTCTGGTATTTATAACATGAGAAGGAAAGGAATACGCAAATCTCAGACGTGCTGGTCTGAGTTCAATAAAATAGTGGACCGAATAATAATAATAATAGTAATAATAATAATAATAATAATAATAATAATAATAATATAATTACACTAATAATATAATATAATAATAATAATAATAATAATATAATACTATGTTTACTGTATATGATGACGTGTTATAATGATGTGTGTGATGATGATGATGATGGTGGTGGTGGAGATAATGATGGTGTTGATGATCGTGACCATCTGACTGATGATTGATGAGAAGAAGAGCACGAACGGATGAATAATAAAGCATATTGATTGTGATCATGTGATTTTAATAACTCATCTATATATGTATGTAACGTAGTGTATAATATCATTAATCATCTGATCCTGTAATTTCTGTTTGGTTATTTAAATTGTACAAAATATTAACTAGCCTTTTATATTTGACCGGCCATCTTGTCCAAACCAGCCATCTTACTTTAATATTCATCAAGCCTAGACGGTCATGTTTGCCACACAAGGGGTTGGTCCCCAGTGCATTTCGATTGGTTAAACGTCTTCGACAAAAGAAGAAAACGGTTTAAATATAATAAATAATAATTACATAAACGGTTAATTTAATATAAATAATCACTTTAATAATAAATTTTTACTAATAATAAATAATCATTAATTAATAATAATATAATCAGTAATTAATAATCAGTAATTTAATAATAAATAAATCAGTAATTTAATAATAAAATCATTAATTTTGAATAAATGTACTAGCAAAGTCTGCGTTTGTTTTTTTTTCGAAAATTGAATGGAGATAATTTAGGAAACCGTCCAGAATTTGTCAAGTTGCTGGAATTATTAATCATTAAAACTAATCAATCAATTAATCAATCAATTATTCAATCATCATCAATCAATCAATCATCATCAATCATCATCATCATCATCAATCAATCAATCATCAATCAATCAATAAATCAATCAATCAATCATTCAAATCCAATCAAAATCATCTCATTCAATCTCATATCAATAAATTCAATCACAATAATAATCAATTTAATCATTCATTCATTCTGTATTTTTGTTAAATGTGTAGGCGGGGCGAGGGAATACGATAGTTTTTTATTTTGACGGTCTCTAGTATTTGGGGACAATAAAATTGTTGCGTTCTGGTTGTATTTGTTTCTGTTTTTGCGTGTTGAGTACGTAATGTTTTCGTTTCTAAAAACAACCGCAGTCGACAGGATAATTCACTCGTCGATTCTTAA
The DNA here is from genome assembly GCA_034509925.1 of Hirudinaria manillensis. NCBI lineage: Eukaryota > Metazoa > Annelida > Clitellata > Hirudinida > Hirudinidae > Hirudinaria > Hirudinaria manillensis. The sequence continues at coordinate 1,522,488 of CM067537.1, forward strand.
AAAGAAGAGGATGGCCTCGAGTGTGTAGATGAGTGTCGACTTTTTCAAATAGTGAAGATGTATGCGTGATTGTCTCATTGAATTATATCTTCGGAAAACAAACGTAGTTCCTGAGAAACTTAGACTACACGTTATGATTGATGCTTGGTGGCGGATGAAGCACTGGTGTTTACTACTGAATGGATGATGATGAGGAGATGAGGAGATGTGTAGAATGATGCGCGGAATTCTAAACAACCACCAAAGTTCCTCAATAGAAAATCAACTCATCAGTAGATACCAGAAAGACCTTGGAAGTAGAATGGACGTAGATCACGCAGTTAATTCAGTAAGAATCTGGTCCTGTAGTCGATAGTTATTCTGAAGTACCCATGCATCAACTGTCTAATTAGCATTAACTGAAACGTACGATACCACTGCATCCATTCTCTTGTTTTGCGCATACTGCCAGAACCCCATCTTACTGTAACGGACACAATTTTGGATATCCCCATACTCTCGTAACGGACATCGCTCAGACATCCTTCAGAATCTCAGGTATCTCAGGGAAAGAGGTATTCTACACCTGAGAGGAGCCCACATACCATCCAGCCACAAACGGGCAGGCGGAAAGATTAGTCCAAACTTTTTAACAATCCCTGAAGAAATCGCGGCTTCCAACTTCAGGTCGCAGGCGCTACAGGAATTCTCATTCAAATATCGAACTCCTTTGGAGTCTGTCTCCTAGTGAACTTCCTAGAACTAAAATACTAATTACGAAGCAAATTAGATGCGCTTTGCCTTGTCCGCACATTGCCAACTTAATCAGCAATAAACCAAGCTACATTAATAAAGAAAATCCCGAGTAACTAGCCTAATTCACCGTAAATTATATTCAAAGCAGTAAAATCGCATTTGAAGATCAGGATGAGCAGGTGATCAAGTCTTGGTCTAGTCGATCTTAATACAGGTAGTGCCAAAGGACCCACTTTGAAAAGGCACGTCGAACAATTGAAGACATGGGTAGAGGAGGACGATGAATGATTCCAACTTCCACTCCCAATTCAAGGAACATCAACTTCTACTAACTGCCAAACAACACCAACCCGAGGAGACCCAGGGGCGCCAAAGGACGAAGAAACTTCCAACGGCCAATAGTCCGGATTCTGAGACTACCTTCCTCGACGCTCAGAGAGGTTACGCCTAAAGCTGAGAACTTTCGGCTGGCGTGGAGGTGTTGTGACGATGTGCGAGTAGGCGGGGCGAGGGGATCGAGCGATAGTTTTTGGAGCGATAGTTTTGGAGCGCGAGGGTTCTTTCGAAGTTTGGGAGAACAAATAAAGAATTGTTGCGTTCTGGTTGTTTCTGGTTTTTGCGTGTTGAGTAATGTTTCGTTTCTAAAGACCTAACAGGTATTGTATCCAACAATAATATTCATAATAATCTATTATTATTATTATTATTATTATTATTATTATTATTATTATTATTATTATTATTATTATTATTATTATTATTATTATTATCTTCATTTTTATTCCTCAGTACCAGAAGCATTAATGTCTCAGTCTTCAATAAATTATTAAATTAAAAAATTCCCAAAAATATTTATTTGTAAATCATTCAAAAATGTAAGTAAATATATATAAACATATTTAATATGGAAAATTCCAGGCAAGTGGATACCGAAAACGAAACTGAAAATGAAAGACAACCTTCGGAAATCCCTCGAAGCACCATGATTTGACAACCAATGATGTTGGGCCAGTCAATCAATCAATCAATCAATCAATCAATCAATCAATCAATCAATCAATCAATCAATCAATCAACCAGTCAATTAATCAATCATTCAATCATTCAATCATTCATTCAGTCAGTCAGTCAATCACTGGCGGCGATGATGACGAGGTTCGAACAACCTAACAAATCGTTCAATCACATCGTCAACAGCAAAATTGTCATGAAAAAAAAAAGAACGAGTGTGTTTATGCAATTGTGTAATATGCAATGTATAATATACATTGTATACGGTATATAATATACAGTGTATACAGTATATAATATACAGTGTATACAGTATATAATATACAGTGTATACGGTATATAATATACAGTGTATACAGTATATAATATATACATGTTTATTCAAAGAAAGGCACAGAATACGAACCTTTTGAAATACAATTTCGTTTTTAAAGATAAATTATTTTTGTATATTCTACCCCATCACAGCTTGTTCGCAAGTCCAAGACAATCAACTTCAATCAACAGTTGACGACGACGACGATGATGTCGATGATAATGATAATCAATATTATTGTTGATATTATTATTGTTATTATTATTATTATTATTATTATTATTATTATTATTATTATTATTATTATTATTATTATTATTATTATTATTATTATTATTATTATTATTATTATTATTATTATTGTCATCATCATCATCATCGCATAAACACAATAGCTTAAATGAAAATAAAATGAATTACAGTATAATTGAATAAATTATGAAAACTTTATCAAGAAAAAAAAAGACATAAACATTAAAAGGCATTAAAGGCTAATAATATTCACGATATATATATGTATAATATACATACATATATACTAATTTAGTTGTATGTGTATACAAATTTCACGAAGACCCCAAATAACCAAATAGAAACGGTAGAAGCGCTAGCGTTAATACCAGTCCCGTCCAAAACAGGATTAACGGCTAGCCTTTTTTTCAGCCTGTAGTCATAGCAACAGCTAGCCACATTCTTGCCAGTAATCATAGCAATAGCTAGCCACTTTTAAGCCACTTTTTTCATGGCAACAACTTGCCGAAGCTTTCATCGAGTTCCAGGGTTCATTCGTCTTCCGCCAATATTTCTGTCTGCGGAGGTTGTTGCTGTTGTTGTTGCTCCTGTTGTTGTTGCTGGCGATTGTTCCCGAAGAGGGCAAACTCGAGGAATGGAGAATGATGGAAGGCCACGTAGTTGGGATCGATTTGGAAGACCAGACCGGTGCTGGCCTGTTGTTGTTGTTGTTGTTGCTGTTGTCGGTCGTAATGTTGCAGATCTACCGAGTACCCCGTGCCCTTGATTAATAAATAAATAAATAAATTAATGAATAATGAAATTCTTATTATATTTACTTTAATAATTAACGATTACTAAGTATAAACGCATGAATATTCATTAATGAATAAGCATAATTAACATAATTTATGTTTCCCTCCTCCGTTTGTTCAATTGAGGCCGACATCTGACAAAAAAAAAGTCCACCCAACCGCCTACAAATCATCGGCGTCGTCATCATCATCATCGCTATCATCACCATCATTATCATCATCATCATCATCATCATCACCTGTTGTCCAGGATTAATCATGGAGCTCCGCGTCAGTACGCCAGGCGGAGGAAAGTAAGGTGCAATCCTCGGAGTGAGTAGGACCGGGGTGGTGACCAGGGTGGGCGTGGGAGGGGGGTGTTGACCTCCAGGCTGACCAATCAGCGTCGAGCCTGACACGCAGACCTGAGGCGAGGCAAGCCCCGATACGGCAGAGGTCATGGGAATGATTTGCCCCATCTCTGGAATTGAATGGAAAATATTCTTGTAAAAATATATTTTCATATCTTCGATTTTAAAACACTTTATCTTAAATTTTAATCGAGTTTTGATTTAATTTTTAATATAAAATTTTAAATTAATAATTTTAATCAAGTTTTGACAAACAGCCGTAGGTCTTAAAACTTCACGATTAATTACAGCCATTAACTACAGGGCCTGCCTCTCATATGATCTCATCATCATCATCATCATCACTACCATCACCATCACCATCATCATCATCATCGTCGTCATCGTCGTCGTCATCATCATCATCGTCGTCATCGTCATCGTCATCATCATCATCATCGTCACAACTCACGTCCGTTCAGATGCTGTCTTCCGAGGTCCCTATAGGTTCCATTGATGATGGCCAATTCCATGAGTTGCAACTTTTTCAAACTATCCTCGCCCTCTGCCTGTAGTTATTAATATGCTTGTTGTTATTATTATTATTATAAATATTATAATAACAATAAATATTATTATTATTATTGCTTAATTATATAAATCATGATAATTGCAGGCTAATAACTTCTAGGATGTTATTATTAAAACTATATAAGTTATTACATCATTATAAATTGCATTAATTTAACAACAACAATTATTATTATTATTATCATTATTATTATCATTATCACCAATAATATTAATTTTAATCGTTATCATCATCATTCTTTACGTTATGACCTCACTAATCATTCACCAATTCATGAAGAGAACGAGTGACAGTGACGGTGACGACGACGCCGATGTTGACGACGACGACGACGATGATGATGACGATGATAACGATATAATTTCTTTTCAATTACCGACGGCACGAGCAGCTTCTGAACGTCCCTGGAAGCCCGTTGAAGTTTCAACGAAGCTCTGTTCTTAGAATCCTCGACTGTTATTAAGACGTGCAGGTCCTCGTCCAAATGCTCCCAGTTGGGCTTCCCTCTGTACATCTCTTCCTGGTGACGACGACGACGACGATGATGATGATGATGGTGATGACGACGATGACGATGACGAAAGTGACCATGATGTTGACGATGACTTTAAAGATGACCATGGTGGCAATAATGACAAATTTTTGGTCGTTGACGACGGCGAGGACCAATATGAAGATGTTGAAGACGACGAAGACGATGCTGGGTCACCGCTCTCACCTTCCTCTTATCTCTCATGGATCCCTTTCCTCTTATCATGATCTTACATCCGGTATCCTGCTCCAATTGCTTGGCTGTCATCCCGCGAGGACCCAAAATCCTTCCGACGAAGTTGAACTGGAGAAGATGAAGAAGAAGACGAAGAGTGAGTTCAATGCAAAGTTCAAAAAGATTCCAAAAGTCGTTCGCAAAATAGTACTTGGAAGTTTGTCTATCAACTTTGACACTAAACTGAAATCCATTCATCTATTAATTATCCATTCAGTTTGTTTGTTCCATCCATTCTTTTCATATTCAGTAATCCACATTTCCAATCGATCACTCGTCAATCCAATCAATCGATTATAAAAAAAAAACATATAATCAATCAATCAATCAATCAATCCGCTGCCACCCAAACCCTTCACCCACTGACATCCGGGTAGTCTTTTTGGGGCACAAAGAGTTTCTTGGCGAGTGACACCACTTCACCCTCGGGTTCGGGCAGCTCCAATCTGCCCTCCTCTGAGTTTTGGTGCAACAGGGTGATGCGAACTCTGTTGATTTCTGAATGGATTTGTGAAAATCGTTCATTATTTGCATTTTTTAAACAAATGTTTTTAAAATATTTAAATATTATTTTGTACAAATAATTCTATATATATATTCTATAAATTGGTTAATATTTTTATGATGTTATATCGTTATAATCATCATCATCATCATCGTCATGGTTAACGGTTAATACTCAAATAGGGCTTGTATTGGAGAAGAATTATAATGATAATAAATATAGGGGTGTTTCAGTGTTAATAAAATAATAAATAATTAATAAAAAATTATATTATATTATAGTATCAAAAAATATAATGATAATAACAACAACAACAACAACAACAATAATAATAATAATAATAATAGTAATAATAATAATAATAATAATAGTACTAATAATAATAAATATTGCGCATTGAAATAAGAATATAATTTATAGCAGCCATTATCTCCTTTCACATGAGTCCCTTACAAAGCTCTGAATGGAAATTTCGATAAAATCTCTCAATTAATTGACAATCTGGACCAAAAGTCAGCCAAAACCATCTCTGAAATGCCAGAATTTCGCTTCGACTTCAAACGAAAGGTCACGGGTTCGAACCCTGGCTTGGCCGGATCACGTCGGTCGTGATAGGGTCGTGATTTATGAATAATTATCTTTTATTCGCATCTAATTATGACGCAATGATAATATCGTTATTATTTTTTTTAAAAAGTAATATTTATATTTAAATACTCGTTATTATAAAAAAAATTGTAATTATAAAAGAATTGTTAACAAAAAGTATAATTTTAATACTTATTATTTATTACTTGAATACTTTCCTGAGATAAATATAAAATTTTAATAATATAATTAATTAATTCCATAAATAAATAAATTATGCCAGAATGACTATAATAAATTCACTACAGCCATAGCAACCGTTGTCAAGTATCCTGTGTACGTGAGAGAACGATGAGGGAAAGCTGAGCAACTGACGCTTGTCCTTGAGCAGCTGGGCTAGGTACTCGTGGTTGCCTAGCGACTGGTTTTGTTGATGTTGTTGTTGGTGTTGATGCTGTTGTTGTTTGTATTTGTTGCCGGGTGCATTTTGTTGTTGTTGCTGTTGTTGTTGTTGTTGTTGTTGGACGTGTTCCTGTTGCTGTTGAAGAGCTTTGGCGGTGTTGAGTTTAAGGTGCTTTGCCTTCGACGTGAGGACTGACACGTGGTGACAGGGACTTCTGGACCTTACCTTTGAGTCGTCGACGTTCTTGACGTTCCTCGGACTGCGTTCTGACGGCAGATCCATACTGGACGTCGAATCCTCTGACGACGAGTTTAGAGTGGTTTGCGAGTCGCCGAGAGGAACGCCATTGTTGCTGTTGTTATTGCTGTTGTTGTTGCCGATGTTGTTGTTGTTGCTATTGTTACTGCCGATGCTGTCGTTTTGGTCTTCGTCTGTGATTTCAATCGTGTCTTTGACGAGTTGTATTGTGGATTTGATTGGAGGTTGATGTTGTTGCTGTTGTTGTTGTTGTTGACAGTTTCCGAGCTTTGATTCACTGTTTGTGTTGTTGTTGTTATTGTTGTTGATGTTTGTGCTTATGTTGTTGTTATTGTTGGTGATGGTGCTGTTATTGTTGTTATTGTTGTTGTTGTTGTTGGTATTACGGTCCACCCCCATGTTCAAGATTTCGTCGAAGTCTCCTTCAGTTGACAGCTGAATACATCAATGATAAAATATCAACACGACCTCATCATTACAAAAAACGGCATCATCATTATCATCAACATCATCATCATCATCAATAACGACAGCAAAAATAAAAATAACGATATTAATGATAATGTCGTCGATGACCCAAAACTTATAAGAAACAAAAATCCCATTGCTTTATTATTATTATTATTATTATTATTATTATTATTATTATTATTTTATTACTTAAAGAAAGATACTTCCTCTTGGCTTTTGTCACTCTCGCCCTAAAAGTTAAAAATTTAATGAAACAATTAATAAAAATAATAATAATAATAAAAACAGTAGTAATAATAATAATAATAATAATAATAATAATAATAATAATAATAATAATATATCGGCCATCATCGTCATCGTCATTAACCTTGGTCCACTTACGTAATTACGTAATTATGTTAGAACATAATTGATAAACACAATTTAACTCTTCTCGTGAAACTTCATTCGACAACAGCCTGTTACACGTTTGGTCTCCATAATTATTATAATTCACATGAAATTTAAATGTGAAAATAAACCCATAATAATATAATACTATTATTAATATTATTATTATTATTATTATTATTATTATTATTATTATTATTATTATTATTGTTATATTTGTTATAATAACAATAATAATGATAATAATAACTACGGTGGTGATGGTAATTTATTTAAAATTAATTTCCAGATTAAATTAAAATTAAATATTATTATTATAATATTATGTAACATATTTATAGCATTATAATTATTATTTCTTTTTAAATAAATCATTTTAAGGTTCATTTTTAATGAAATACCGAAATTATGAAACACAAAAATGATATATCCATATTTAACATAATTTATCGATTAAACCACAATTTATTTTGTTAATTCACAAATAATATTTAAATTAAATATATTATTAATAATATAATATACTTATAATAATATTTTAATAAACCACAAATTGAAGGTTTATTACGAAAAAACAAATCTCTAAAATTAATGTAAATTAACACAAGGAAGCTGCAGGAAGCTAAGCATTGCTTATTCATGAGACAGGGCAGATTAACTTGGCAGTGTAGAAATTTATAAAATTAACTTTTAATTCCCCAATAATAATAATAATAATAATAATAATAATAATAATAACGATTACGGTAATGATAATATTGATTTATTTACAATTTATTTCCAAATTGAATTAAAATGGACTAAATTTATTTATTTATTTATTTATTTATTTATTTATTTATTTATTTAATTAATTAAATCATTTACGAAAGAAAAAACACTTCCGCCCTACTTTTAACGTCTCCACAGTTGCTCGGACACTACCTTCAGACCTTCCTTGTTGAATATTTTCCAAACTAATTAATATATTATGTTAATCAACCGATTAGTTATTCATTAATTTTCAAATAAATCAATAACTTTTCGTTAATCGAGTCTCCGTCTTTGATGTCTTTGAGTTATGATAACGATAAAGTTTAGCTTGGCAAAGTTAGTAAGTTTTGAGTATTACTGAGCAGACGACTGTGTTAATAGAAGTAGTTAAATGCTAAACCATGACTCAGATATAATTCTATTTAAGCAGATACGCCTCTAAGCAATACTCTCTCACCATCCAAAGTCACCATCTCTCCAGTCTTGGGCCATCGCCTTATTTGTAAAATTCTAGCCTATGATGACCCTATAACTGTATCTGTCAGTGCCACCTTCTATCTTCTTCTTCTTCTTCTTCAGACTTTGTACTCTTTCTTTTTCACGTTCTGTCCATCTCGGGCCTAAGTTGTGAACAAGGCCTCACGTTGGAATGTCACAGCATTGGTCTGCCATTGTCTGACGAACATAAATATAAAACCTTGTCAATGCTTTACAATGTACCCACATCGGAGCATGGCTTTGTACCGGCCTTTTTTTTTGCTTTAGCGTACCGATACACGCACTGGCATTTGTATCGGTATCGTCTGTCGTATCTTGTGTATTTCGCCTACGATGATACCGATGATACTGATATGTACTGGTGTATCGATAATCCATAAGCCGGTACCTCTTATAACAAAAATAATCATCGGATAAAATCAATTGTTTCAATACAATCATGGCGAGAGATTTTTTATAAAATTCCTAAGCTTAAATATCTTTGGACTTTTTTTGGTTCTCTTTAGTTCTCCGACACGCTTCGCTTCTCACGGGCATAATTAAACAATAAGGGCATAAATTATGATAATTTATGCTAATCGTGCAGCACTATGGGTAAGCCAAAAGGGGTTGTTCCAACATTACAACCTTTTCTATTAATAACCGAGACCAGTGTAATTTTGCTGTAAAAGTGAAACTAAAGCAGATAAATGTAGCGACACGATTATTATTATTATTATTATTATTATTATTTATTATTATTATTATTATTATTATTATTATTATTATTATTATTATTATTATTATTATTTCTTAAAGCAGTGCCTATATTTTCTACTAGGATTTCCCTTACATAAAATGGTTATTCACCTAAATTAGCAAATTCTGAACATATACATAAAATACTGAATATCATAAATTATAAATTATTTATTAGAAACCAATTTTCAAGCCTGTTTAAATCTTGCTACGAAACATTAACACCCACGTAATGCAACATTACAACAACAAAATCACAACATTCTTCAACATTCAACAACATTCTTCAACATCAACAACAACATTCTTCAACAACATTCAACAACATCCTTCAGCAACAACAACTTCCGTAAATATTATAGTTATTTTTCAATCTTACATAACTGGAACAACAATAACAACAACAACAACAAAAACAACGACAACAACTGTGAACATTCTCAAATCTAAAACTACTCGTAAACACTTCCTGTTGTCCTGATTATGATCCCACGTGACACACGATCAGTTGCTACAAATCGACCAATTGCCACTAAACTCAAATCAGGGTGACTTCTGAATAATTTATTTATTCATTTTAATAATTTATTTCTAAACTTGTTAATAATGAATAAATGGTAGTAATAAAATATTATGCATAATTAAATATATCATTAAATTAAATTTATTATTATTATCATCTTTATTATTATTATTATTGTTGTTATTATTATTAATATTATTTATTATTATTACTATTAATTATAACATCACGTGAACTTAGATCAGCTCTAATCCTAATCCTGAAAGAAAATGTCCAAAAATATTTGACATCGTGCCTCTGCAATAAATGCAATTCAAACATTTTTTGGTATTAAAAAAATAAATTATTATTTAAATAAAATAATAATATTATTAAATAAAAGAATTTTGAAAGCTATAATAATAATTAAGTTTTACCAAGTACTCATTTTCAACAAATTACAATAATAATATCTATTATACCATATAAAAATATTCTAATAATAAATGGATTTTAAACATAAATAATAATAATAATAATAATAATAATAACAACAACAATAATAATAATAATAATAATAATAACAATAAAACGAATAATAAAACTTTGATTTTATCACCTTCAAACCACTCAAAAATATACCTGTAATTTCACCGGCATCAGTATCACGTGTTGAGACTATTACTATCACCACAATCGTCGTCGTCGTCGTCACCAATTCATTGGAATCAATAAAATAAGCATAATTCGATGACGTCACAAATTTACATAATTTATTTACGACATGCATATAAGCAGCGATTGACACCGAAGGAAGGAAGGAGTCGTAATTAATATTTAAACTTATTACTAACATTCATTGATGTGGCAGTTTAAGGATATACAAAAGTGGAAAATCAATATCGCTTGAACTAATTTTTTTTTATAACTGTCCAAATTCCATCTTGAATTAAGCGTCAGATAAATGGTTCGTGCTATCTTCGAAGACAGGAGCCTAATCTTTTCTTTTAGTGACTTTAATAGTCAATATTTTTGACAATCTGAACAAAGGCAAATGCGCAGTAAAAATGACCTTTAATTTGTATGACTTAAGGCATTCATTTCAACTATTCATGAATAAATGTAGCGCTACATAAATCGAAGTAACAAGTAAAAGAGTGGGGAGCATCAAAACAGAAGAAACTATCTTCCGATAGAAAGAATGACCCAGTAAAAGAAGAAACGGGGTCATGGGTAAAGATTATGTGGAGGTCATTTAGTGCCGTGTTATAAATGATATTACTTTAACTAATTATAATAATTAATTCAATTTAAATTATATCTAAAAATATAGTGGGTAATTTGTTTACTTTCTATTTAAACACCAGAGAATAACTTTTAGTTCATAAAAATAGTTTATGATTATTAAAGATACATTACGTAACAACTTATAATAATAATAATAACAATAGCTAAGGTGTGTGTGGTCCGTTAGGCATAGCAAACATAAAAGAAACAATCTCACACACAGTCCTAACACTGTTAGCGCTCTCAGCTTCACAAAGTTGCCACTAAATAAAGGTATTGTTTTGGAATTCAATCAATCAATCAATCAATCAATTGTCAATTGATTGCTAATTACAATTACAACTTGCCAACCCGACAATAGTCCCAACAGTATTAAATAAGCATCGGGTTTGAGGATCAATGAATTCAAAGAAAGGTCATAAGTTCAATCAAGCAGAACTGATTTAAAAGTGAAATTAAATTAGTGTAAATGATTTTTTTTTATATATTATCAATTATTTTTAAAGTTTTGTTTATCGAAGCACGTACGAACTATAAATTGGTTTCAGCGCCTCTGTAGCTCACCCGTTCGGCGCTAGATAAATGACTTATTATTATATTTACCTTTACCAACCCCTAATCCTGATTCCTGGTTAGTGTAAACAAGGACTGACTATGAACTATAGTTCATAATAGATATTTTATGGAATACATACTTATTTTATTTGCACGAATAAGTGTCACCAATACAAGACGAACACATAAACACAATAAAATTGGAACGTTAGAGTATGAAAAGTAAAAGACCAACATTAAAACTTGCGTGTTTTAATTACTTTCAAATTCCATTTAATTACAATTAACCACAAAATTTACGAAATAAAAATTGTTTTTTTTTTGCGTTTTTTCCCCTCGCGTTATTTTGTCTTTTGTATTTCAAACTTCACTCAACTTGTGATTTCTATGCGAACTGCATTATCACCCGCTCCCAATTATTTGACTTATGTTCGTAAAGTTGCATGACTTGACCAAACGATAGCTTTCGATTGATATCAAAAGATAAAACACGTCTTAAAATAATGTATAAAATCAACAATAACCTGTAATAAATATATTTCTTAATAATTATTTTAATAAACTATTTTATTAAAAGATTATTAATATAATATCACATCCCCCGACGGTAATTGCATATACCGGCATATATACAATATATACTCCTATTACTTTCTAAGGATCATACCAAATAAAATACTGAACAAGAAAGGTAAACTAAACAACGCTATAATAAAATTTGATAAATAGATACATATACACCTTCAATACCTCATTTCTAGCATCGAGTCATCATTTCAACCGATGGGTATCACACTCAGTATTGTCGTTAGGGAAAAGATTTGTTTATATTAAATAAATCGAAGTATCTACTTCGACCCATTTGATCAATGACCTTGGAACGATATCCGACAGATTAAAAAAATTTCAAAATAATTTATTTTTAAATCGCTGAAACCTGAAAATTAAATTTAAAAAAAAAATAACTTAACGTTTGTTGTTTATCCCCATAGATACAGAAGATATACATAGACGTCTTAAATGTTATGCAATATCTGTCACATGATATCCAAATAGGTCAGTAATATATAAATAGCAGCACTAAATCTTATAAATAAACTCGATTAAAGATAATTAATTTTAAAAAGGTAAAATAGTTTAAATCTTATTAATAATTGTCATTTCGGCTGTCACATCCAACCCCACTTTAAAAAAAAGAAATTAAAATTGTTCTGCCTAAAAATAATATTAATTAATTTTAAAATAATTTTTTTTAACTTTTAAAGAAAAGATTCAATATATCAATAATTTATTAAAATATCCTGTATCTTTGCCTCATTCCTTTTGCCCGTCCAATATCAAGCAGTCAACCAAACCAAAGGCACCTCCGTAATTTGGAAAGCGAAATCGGATAAATACGTCTCGATCTTGGAGAAAAGAATGCCTGGAAAGTAAGTTGTTAACAGTTTATCTGCCTGTTTAAACATGAGTATGAGTACATGAGAACTGTACTTTACTGTCAGTACTGGCTTCATAGTACTAAGTGTTGTGGACGTTGTTCACCCTTCACGCTAAGACCGGGTATAGTGGGACAGAAGCAACTGCTCTAGTACTATTCTGCTATAATGTTACAGTACCCACTAGGTGATAGTATGTGTTGTGGACATAGTATGGAAATCGCACAGTACAGTTTGGTAATCAATCATGCGTTGTGTGTTCATGTGAATTGTTTATTGGTAATTAGCCAAAATGTTTTGATTTGAGCTCTTATAACGTTCAATGCTTACCGATAAAGGCAGTCGTCATGATATTTTTAATTAAAAACCTCATTAAAAAATGATAAGTTAGTGTTTAAATTAATCTAAAACAGCTATCGCCAGTAAACAAAACCACGAAACGTATCAACGTCTTGAAAACAAAATGCATCGCAAAATATAGGAATGTGCTGAAACGTACTAATTTATAAAAAAAAATATGAGTAATAAAAAATTTATAATGCCGCAAAGACGTTGAATGTGTAAAAATTAAATAAATCTGATATCGGATTATGATTGTGTGCAGACATTGTTTCAATGATATACAAAATTATTTCAAACATAATAATTTGCTTTTTAATACATGCAATATTTAAACAATAAGTATTTACTATTATATTTACTACTAAAAACTTAATTTTAATAAAGTCATGTGCTTGTTTTGGTTATTAGATTGACCGCTAAATTTTCGGTTTGCGCTCACCTTCAAAACTTGTAATGGCCGACAAAAATTAAACTGAACTGAAATTATTATTAAATTAATTTAAAAATTATTTTATTTTCATCTTAAATTTTCCTTTAAAAAATTTTAAACGTCTTTAAGCGCTAACAATCATCGCTCGCAACAGCTGTAGCCTACTTGCATATGAGGTAGCGCTATAATGAGCCTCATCGACTATTAATGGGATATTTCTAGCTGACGAGCAAATTGATGATCTTTTAGCTGTCTAAATTAAATGTAATTAATTATTTTAAGTTAAACCGTTACAAGACCGATCCTGTAAAACGGAAATGCGTAGTGTTTCGTCATAAAAAAAAATTAAGTGACGTTTGCAAAATTGTCAGCCGTAACTGGTTCAGCTTAGCTCTTGTTAAATCTGCAAAATTTGGGTATTTTTTTATTTTTTGGAAATTTTTTAGAAGAAATTAAAAGTTATTTCGCGTTATCTTATCACGATTTAGTTATTTGGCGCATAATTTTATTTAAATTCCGGCCAACGGTTGTTGAAACAGAACAAAGCACTAGGACCTTTTATCTTTGACTTGATAAAGACTATCCAATCACTCTAATCAGGAAAACCAGACGACATATTTAAACTAATTTATTCGATGCAATTAATAATATTAATTTAATTACGTGACACTAACTTATAAATATGGAAGAGTTTTCAAAAAGGTCATCCAATGGGATGATAGGCAAACCGGTTTAGACCAGTTCTGTTGGGCTAAGCTGCTAGCTTTTAGCTGCTGTTAGCTGCTACCTTTATCCTTAGCTTAGCTGGCTCGGCTATCATGCAAATTAAGCGCCAAATAAATTTCTAAAAATTTTCTTTGGTGCCATGTTTTTAGGTTCGACCTGGTCGGAGTTATAACGGACCGGTCGGGTTATTTTGTATTGGTCGATTTACTTTTAAACGCTCTCCACGGGGACGGCTTGTGTTTTGTATTTAATGCTCCAGGTTGGTTTAAAAAAGCTCTCGAAAGGAATTAAAAAATGAAATTATTTAATGTTCAATAATCTTTGCTCGTAATTCGAGAACTTTTGACTTGAACTGGTCTTAGCCAGAATGACCCACGCGAAACGATCTGCAGGCCCGTGTTGTGTTCTTTGTAGACTTCGGTTTAAATTTCTCTCGCCGTACGTTGCTTTGTTTTACGAAACGACGATGGATTATCCTCGCTGCACTTTTTTCCAAATATAAAAATTGTTTATTTGCGCTGCGTTTATGCATTAATTTGCGGCGAATGACGTAATTAGAAACATGTGGGTTTTAAAAGAAACGTCGGCATAAGTCGTGCGAGGAACAATTTGACGAGAAAGTGTGTGGGATCAGTTTGGGACCGAATGAATTATTTAATAGGCCTTTTTATTGTGAGCTCGAACTTCTTTCCTCAAAAAATATTTTAAAATTGTTTTATTTTTCCCCTGGTTTTTGGAGTGCAATTTTGTCTTTACCATGTTTTTATTTAGGTTAATAGAACATCTAGCGTAATTTGGCACTTAGATAAGTTAAGCTACTCATTATTTTACTTTACTGAATTTATTCAGTCTATCGCTTGGCTTCACAAAGAATGTATATGCACATCACATGTTATCACTCTGAATGATTAACAAACTTAAATTTACATGAACTTCACTCATTTGGACTTGGTTAAAGAATATTTAAAGGACCTTGATAGCTAAATCGTCTGTAATCGCAGGCACCCGATGGTCCTAGATAAAAGCTCTAATATGGAACCAAAAAGGATAAGGCTGGAAGCCAGTCAAGTGCCGTTGAGGCCACTTCAAATCCAAAACAATCCGCAGGCAGCTTCGCAACATTCTTCTCGAGCAATACAAGTCCCTCTTTATCCGACTGGCACAATGGTTAATGGTGAGAAATTTCGTCTGGCTGTAATCATATGACACGATTTCCATACTGTTTGACATTTTCCGTGTTAAAATACGATTCAACTGAAAAATTTGTTTCGAACTGAAGACAAATTACAAACATACACATACGAAACCCATTAAAGTATGTAAAGTATTGATCTGAAACAGCACTTTCAAAAGCACACCTGCATATTTCCCCTGAAATAATTTAATATAATAATAATTAAAAAAAAACGGCGTTTGCAAATCGTACAATCAGCATCATAAGATATAAAAACTGGCATCTCTACAAACCGATCCTCATCTAACGACCTCCAGGCAACGGCAGCAACTTGCAGCCGGGCAGGATCTTCGTGTCGACGAACGTCAGGGTGAGAAATCCGGCCATGGAGAACAACAGGGACCAGAGGCTCCTGGGTCCTCCCCCCAACCACAACCAGATCAACTTGACCGGCGGTGGCATGGGCGTAGCCCTCGGCAACACCATGACGGGTGCTGTCGTGCCCCCTTCTGGGCACCTGGCAAACTCCATGAGGCACAATCCCCAACAGCAGTCCCAAGTTAGTTATTCCTGAGTTATCGTTGGTGATTATTATTAATTATTTGAATTTGGTAATAGCTTCGATACCTTTTTAAGTTTATTATCGATAAACTTTCACTATTATTATTATTGTTGTTAATATTATTATTTGTTAATACTTGTTAATATTATTATTTGTTAATACTTGTTAATATTATTATTGTTAATATTTGTTAATATTATTATTATTATTTGTTAATTATTGGTGATTACTAGTTGAGTTAGTGATAGCTTCAATATTTCCTAGGCGTTATCGGTACAAAATAACGTTAATATTATTGTTATATTTGTTTATTTGTTTGTTAACAAGCCATAAGAATGTTGATAATTGGTTTGGTTTATCGTTTTATTATGTTTCACGATGATTCCATGACAATCTGTCTGTCTCACCAAATAACAATAATAATGATAATGGTGTTAATAATAATATCAATAATAATAATAAAGGTAACCCTTCCCTCCTACAACTTGCATCCGATGCCACCGGTTTTCTCTGGCAGCGTCATGCGACTCCCCGCGAACATGACGGGCGTCGGGGTGACGCAGAACGTTACCATTCCCTCCGTCGAGGTTAGGATAGGCTCCAGGAAGTTCAAGACCACATCTGGCGTCTGCTTCAAAGACGATGGTGTGCTCTTCACTCTCAAGGGTAAGGATGATGATGATGATGATGATCATGATAATAGCAGTAATGGTGGTGTTGATGAACTTGCATGGATTATTAATAATTATGAGATTACCTGATAATAATAACTAGTCGTTCATAATTAGATAAAATAATGCAAGCATAATAATAGTCATAAAAATAAAATACCCATTGATGAAAAGATGCTTAAGATAAAAAGATCTGAAGGGTTTGAGGGTCACTGCAGATGACCTCAACTCTCACTTTGAAACCATGGTTTCCACTTTGGCCATTTGTTTCATCCTTCATAATTAGTTTATGGTAATAATAATGGTAAATTAATATTAATAATAGTAATTAAGAAATAATAATTAACCCTTGATAGTAATTGATCATCATCCTTAGCTGCCAGCGATTAATATTAATCGACCTTCTAACCCAATTAATATTAATATTAATCGACCTTCTAACCGATTAATAATAATATTCGTTAAGTGCCGTCCGTTAACGCAGATTACTCGTACGCTCCCGTACTCCTGAACGCACGGGCCATCCTGAAGTGTAAGGCCAACTTGAACGTCGTGGGTTACCCCGTCATCTTCCTCTTCCTTGAGACCTCTTGCATGAAGCAGATCAGGAACATCTTTGCCATCTCGGAGGACGAATTCTCTCACAGCAGCCCGAGTCGGTTTTCGAATCTGTGGCACTCTTTGTTATCTAGATTATGATGATGATGATGATGATGATGATGATGATGATGATGATGATGATGATGATGATGATGATGACGATGATGGTGGTGGTTATGATGGTGATTACATTCTGTGGTGGTAGTGTTTATGATGGTGATGGTGGTTATGATAGTGATGGCAATGATGATGATGATGTCAGTTTTTGAATCTATGGCACTCTTTGTTATCTAAATTATGATGATGATGGTGGTGTTTGTGGTGGTGATGGTGATTATGATAATAGTGATGGCGATGATGATGATGATGACGATGTCGTTCGCAGTCGAACTGCTGAGGTACATCACCATCTTTCCGATGTACGGTCCGGAGCACAAAGGTCAGAGTCAGCTCATCATGCAGAGCATAAAGAAGTCCTTCGACCTGATGTTGAAGAGGTTCCCGAGGCCTAATTCAGTGCTTGAGGAAATCACCAACGAACAGGTGAGTCCACCTAAGTTTTTCTGTCCTAGACGAGTGACAGGCGAAAGACAACTTGCTGGCACATGTTTTATTAGTTTGCAGTAGATTTTCAGAGTCAGGAAGTAGAGTAGGGTTGGGCCTGAGCAAGGTTAAGTCTGGGTAGGATTAAGTTAAGGTCTTGTTAGGGTTGGGGTTAGGATCTGGGCAGGATTAGGTTAGGGTCTGGCTGGGTTAGGTACTAAAGATCCGACGTGCCTATGAGTTGACTGACATCGACATCCTATAACTGTTGCTTCCCTGCAGTGCATCGACATCCTCTACTCGAGTTTCTCCAACAATCCCGAACCGTCGACCGGAGCCGCGACAGTGAGGCACAACAACAACAGCAACAACAACAACGTTGACGATGTTGTAATCCAGTCCTCCACGGGTCCCGTGGTCACACCACTTACACAGTCGGTTGAAGAGCTTCTTTGGATGGATGGTTGGATGGATGGATGGATGGGTGGATGGATGGATGAATGGACGGATGGGTTGGTGGGTGGATGGATTCCCGTTTGATTCACAAATGATTGATCAATTCACAGTTGATTGATTGATTGATTGATTGATTGATTGATTGAATGCATCGTTGTCATTGCAGGCCTGCATCTACGACGGCGTCGTCCATGAACGTAAGTCTTTGGTTCTTACAGGATTGATTTAATGACGGACACCATTAGAAGTAATTGATATAATTAATTAATTAATTAATTGATGTGCTTGATGTAATTAATAGAGGGGGAGGTGGTCGAGTCAACCATTATAAATTTAAGTTCAGAAGTAAGCTTAACTTTCCTAATGAGAGCAACAACCTAATGACACTAGCGGACATTTTTGTATTGCCATTGTGACATCGATGTTTATTAGCCACTTTATTGTTATGTTTATATAATTGTTATTAATCACCCTTGGTAGATAATAAAAGATAATATTAATAATTGATAATATTAATAAAGGATAATATTAATAATTGATAATATTAATTAATTATATAATTATATTTGGTTACTTGGTTGTCATATTCATTTAGATTATAATTTATTATTTTTAACTCGCGGTCGTTCTAACACGAACTCGTTAACCTCTCCAGCAGTCATCCAGAAATGACGTTCCTCGGAGATCGCCTTCCCACCACCAACAACAACAGCAGCAACAACAACAACAACATCATCATCATCAGCAGCAACAACAACAGCAACAACCTTCCACGGAAAACTTCATCAACGCAGCCGTCCCTCTGAGCATCCCGAGCGACCAGGAAACGTGGAGGCAGGTACAGAAGGACCTCACGGTGGGCGGAGTCTACCACGTGATGATGCCCAATGGCAGGAAGAACTATTGCCTCTGGAATGGCACCCAGCTCATGCCTTGTGAGTTTTGGATGGGGTCAATGGTGATGATGATGATGGTGGTGATTTAAAAAAAGCAATAACTCGTTGAGTAGTTTTTAAAACTAAGTGCGATAATTAAAAAACTGAAGATTTTAAGAATTAAACGTTAAGTAGTTTATTTGAATAATTTTAATAAAAAATAAATAAATAAATAATTTTAACATAACTCAACTTCCTGATTCAACATCTCGTCGAGTTATTTCATTTGTTGATAATTTCGATAAATTAATCGTCCTCATTCAGGCTTAGTGCAAAACACAGAAGTCCAGATGACCTGCAGTCACGCCCGGTTCGGGATGACCCTACTCAAGTGCATAGGTCAGGTCAGGGTCAAGGCCGATCAGACCACCGGGCTCTACTTCACAGTCAGAAGTAAGGACATTTTTTTTTAAATTTTAATAATTAGAAATTAAATAATTAAACAACTCTGAAATGAGGTGTAACAGTTAAACAACAACAAGAACAACAGCTGTAACTGTTGACATTCCAGTTGCAAAGCAATCGCCTTGCTTTTGTGACTGAGTATCAACGAGTGATCTTGCTGGTAGTGCTGATGATGATGATGATGATATTGATGGTAATGATCTTTCCCAGACGCGAAGAAAGAGCTGACGGAGATATGCATCCAGCCGGCCGACATAATGAGGATGCAAATGTTCTTCCACGCGGTCAACTCCTCCGTCGTCGTGACCGTCACGCCCGAGTGCTCGGACAGGTTGTCGGAAAGTGCTCACCTGTTCGGTGAGAGTACGAGCCTCGTCAGGAGAACCTTCGACTCGGCCTCAGGAGGTTGGACGAATTGTTTTTAGCAGAAACAAAAAATTCTGGTTATTATTATTATTATTATTAATATTATCATTATTATCAATTTATTATTATTATTATTATTATTATTATTATTATTATTATTATTATTGATAGTTCTAATATAATAATCAATTTAAATTAGCCTGTTAGAACCAATCAGCATCAAGCATCTTATTTTACACATGTATAAATATATGATGCAGATAATATAATTGTACAGTAAGATAATTGCTGCATACATGGCTAGATAAACAACAACAACAACAACGCTACAAACAAACTCTTTCTAAACCCTTCCTTCATTGGTTCGTTCTTTCACCCGCCCTTCCGTCCGTCCGTTCCGCAGATCCGAGCCGAAGTTACCTGGTGCTTTTCGTCCAACAACTTCACAAGGATCAGGAAGAGGCCCTGCTGCAGATGAAGTACGGCCTCACGACGCAGCACATCAAGAAGGGTTCGCAGATGTTCGAGAGTCTTGACGTGCAGTCGACCGTGTCCATCCTCTGCGAGATCATCACCGGGTCATCGGGTTGGTGATTGATTGATTGATTGATTGATTGATTGATTGATTCAATCGATTGGTTGACTATGGTTGATTGTAGAATTGCAACGATGATGCAATTGTCAGTCAATTATTTATTATTATAGTTGATTATAATAATATGTAATATAATATAATTATGCACAACTAAATATGATATAACATTAAATGATTAATCATTGTAATACAATACAGTATAATTATGTATATAATATTATATATATTATGCATATAACATAATTACAGCTATTCTAATATTTAAGCACCTTATTTTGGTAATTATTAATATTATTATCCTTATTATTATTATTATTTTATTTTAAAATCTGTTTTAAAGAGTTTCTATTAAACGTTTTCTACGTCCGCCTTTTCAGACGCAGGTAAAAGGTACGAGACGAACAACAACATGTCCGGCCTGCAGGGTTATGTAAGTACGTTGCTACATTGCTAGCCAGATGATGTCCCAGAATTAACATAATTTATTAAATTTATTAAATAATAATATATTTATAGCATAATGATGGAACAATGCGTTCAAGAGAGAAACGATTAGCATATTTCCTTTTTGCGAACAGGAAAAACTGGTAAAGTCGATCCTCCAGAAGGAGCCCGTCGTGCTCCCGTCGCCGGCAGTCTCGACAGGCGTCGTCCTGCCGTCCGTCGCCACGGTGACAGCCGTCGACGATGACGACGACGACGACATCATCATGACGCAGCAGGAGTTGGGCATCAAGTGTCCCTACACTCAGCAGGTGATGAAGAATCCAGTCATGAACAAGAAGTGCAGGCACAACTACGAGAAGGATGCCATATTCGAGTTCATTGCGCTCAAGAAGGGGAATGCCAGGTGGGATTTAATATTAATTAACTATTTAACCATACTAGGTGATAAAGATGATGATGATGATAATAATAATAATAATAATAATTCAGTTCATTAAAGTGGCGTATGTCCAGTGGACTTCAAGGCCACTGAGGGGGATGATGATGATGATGATGGGCTTATACTACACATACATATATATTAATAATTAAGTATTTAAGCATACTAGGTGATAATTATGATGGGTTTATGATACACATACATTTATATATGTATATATCTATATTGTTGCATCATCTTAGTCATAACAAAGATGGCTTGGAACAGTTTTTAATTCCCTACAAATTTTATTTTTTCCAGGTGCCCATATGCCGGCTGTGCCAACCTGGATCCTTTGACAGCCGTCGACCTGGAAAACAACGACTCACTCAGGGAGTACATCAAACAGAAGCAGAAGTCATAAATTCTAAGCCTTGGGGGGAGAATTGGGGAGATACGGAGTAGGTTTCACGTCTCAGAAGGACCGTTGTTATGTAATTAGAAAGTTATTATCTGCGGTCGATTCCGTTTTTGTGTTCTTTTTAATTTAAATTTTTTTTCTTTCTTTTTGCCGCGATTCTTTCTCTGTTCGCTCGAGCGAAGAATAAATTTTTAACTCTGGTCTCGTTACGCTTCGTCGGGTCCCCGATCCTGCCTGGGGTCGAGCATGTATGCTCCATTTTGGTTTCGAAGTCAGACTCACGGTACCGAATGGGCAGCCCCGTCCTTAGCCCTTTAAGCTGCCAACCACCCACCCTTGCTTGATGGAGATTTTGTTTTTAATGTTTAAGAACGAGAGATTTGCTTCGAACTGCTCGACTTGACAGTTGCGCGGCGTTTCTCGGGTTTTTGTAAGTACGAGTTTTGCAACGTTCTACGCGTGCGTGTGCATCATTTGGCCGTCAAGAATTTTATTTATTTTTTTTTCTTAGTTTTAAAAAGAATCTCTGTTTTCCTATTATTCGAGGTCAGGCTGCAAATTTGTAAAAATCTGGGGTCAAATCTCTGAACCAAATTCTATAGTCCGCTCTGTTGCTATAATTGTATTCTGAGATCAGGACTGTTGGAGGATTGGAGTCTGACCAATGGCTGTCCATTGTTTCTGTGGACTGGTTTTGTCAAATTTTGTAAGTTTTTAAAGTCGAGTTAATTTGAACAACTATTCAGCGATATTTTGTTTGAGGAATTTTTCTGAACAAACGCGATAAGATTTATTTTCCTCCTAACTGAATCCTTGAGAGGTGAATTTATCAACAAAATATTTATATTCATATAAACTGTTCTGGGGGAACTTCTAACTGCGATTGCTATGTCAGCAACAACACACTAACGACAATGACTACAACAACATCACAGCTTTCTTCCAGGAAGGTATTGGATGTTGTTGATGCCCTGGAAATGTCTCTTGAGATTCTGGTTGTCTGCCCACTGTGAGTCATAGTATGAGTCATCTGTGCACTCCTCTAGTTTCTGACAAGTTAAATAATAAGTGGTTAGTTAATATAATAAATAAATTATAGTGTTAATTAATAAATTAAATCAGATAGCGACAATAACGGTGATAGTCTTTTCGAGTTAGTCGATGACGTTGCTTAAGCGAAAGCCCCAGTGGGGTACTCAGTGACATTATTTTAAAATCTATGTTCTATGTTCAAAATAAGCTCAGGGATCTGAAGATGTGCAGGCAAGTTATTTCCATGACTTAATGACATGCATGGGTGCCTAGTAATGATATGCAACTGGGTCACAGGTGTCAGAGTCTTGACCTACTTTCATCTGCTCCTGCCTCCTGTAGTAGTAAGCCATCATTTCCTTTTGTTCTTTTTCACTCACCACTGGTTCTCTTGCTGGAACTCCTTTTCCTTTCTGCGATGGTGGAAGTGATTTCAATGGAATTAGTTTGACCAGGTTAACTAATAATTCTTATTCTTAACATTAAATAGAGATATTAAAATTATTGTGATGTGCAGACGGAATAATATTAACGCTAAAATTTCTGTGGTTTGTCAATCGCAGGTCTCCATTAGTACAGCAATGATAAGGAAGCTAATGTTTTACTGTTGTTATAATAAGTACAGAAGTTAGCAAGATAATATTAACATGATATTACCCCTAACATTAAATATAATCTGTTGAGGTCACTCTCAATGTACATTAAAAAAAAACTGTTAGAAAGCTGAGCCAAGCAAACAATTCACAAACGATGCATTGTATCGAATTAACTGTCGTTGCAAAATGGCCGTTCGTTGGCCACCTACCTGCAGTTTGACGACTATCTTTGTTTTCTCGTTGGTTCCAACAAAGTCGGAGAGTTTCTTCCCCCTCGTCAGCTCCTTTCCTGCCCAATAAAGAGTGGCTTTCTCAAGCTCAATGACGTCCAGAGATGCCTGCGGCAACGGATGTTGAAAAACGTGTCGTCTCAGAAATATTTGGAATATAATTGACAATTCAAATAATAAATAACATAAGTTGAACTTATAAATCAAGT
The DNA here is from genome assembly GCA_034509925.1 of Hirudinaria manillensis. NCBI lineage: Eukaryota > Metazoa > Annelida > Clitellata > Hirudinida > Hirudinidae > Hirudinaria > Hirudinaria manillensis. Next base: position 1,546,828 of record CM067537.1, read on the forward strand.
AATAAAGTTATGTTAAATTGATAATTAAAAAATAATAGTTAGATTGTTGATTTAAGTAATAAATAACTCAGAGCAATCGAAACCAGAAACGCTCGAATCGCGAAAGCATCCTAGCCGACGGCTTCCGAGTTCAAATCCTAACGCGGCTCGGTACCTGAGTGCCGGACAGATCCTCCTTGTCCTCGAACTCCATCCTGACGGGGTCGTGGGGGGGAAGACCCATCGGGTAGACAATCATCGTGGCTCCCCTGAGGATCTGAATCGCCTCCTTTGCCTCGGAGATCATCAGGCACTGGTTCGACTCGACTCTTTTCTGTACGATTAGTTCAGAGGTCGTCACAAGGTCTGCGACGGACGACAGCGATGATGATGATGAATTCAGTTGAATCGTTTTATTATATTGTATTTAATAAATTAATGAATATCAAGCATGACAAACCTGGGATAAAAAAAAAAGTATTGGGTCATTAAAGATCAAGGATTATTAGTTGACTCAATCAAACTTGAATCAAATGCGTCTCTCTGCTTGCTAATGAATTAACCATTATTGAAATCAGAAGATTTAGGCAGACGATTGTTCCATTGAGAGATCAATCAATCAATAAATCAATCAATCAATCAACCAATCAATCAAATTTATAATTAAGTAAATCTTTAAATTGAAAATTAAAAATAAAAACCAAATTCTCACCTTGCTGATCATATCTTTTGCTTCTTTGACAGTTTTCTTCAGCAGTTCGGCCATCTGTTCATTAGGAGCTAAAAATAAATAATAATAAAATAAATAATAATAATAAAATAATAATAATAAATAATAATAATAATTCCATGAAAGTGATTTGAACAAATGTTATGATGAACATGTTTTCTTGTGGAGTGAGATGCTGTTGAAACTCAATGAAAATCAAATAAAACAATAATAAATATAATAATAATAAAAAATAATAATAAATAATAGCAGTAATAAAAATAGGCATAATAATCAAAAATAATCCAAAATTAAATTCAAAATAAGTAACAATTAAATTCAATTTAAAATTAAATTAACTAATATAAAAAACATTTTAATTTAAATAAACAAAAAATCAACTCCAAAACAAAACCATGTCAAACGAATAAATTAAAATAAATTAAAACGACAGGTCAGCAAAGACGGCCCGCAACGGTACCCAACCTCTGCCGTTTCTCCTGCCGATGTCATCCTTCCTGTCCACGAATCCACCGCTGGGGATGCACGTCTCCCCCCACTCGTCCCTCAGCTTCAAGTCCTCCACCTGCTCTTCCGTCAATCCCTGCATGTTCGGCGGAAGGCTCGTGCCGTGCTCTGCCAACTCCTCGATCTCTGATTCAATGGAAACATGTTAATTAATGAGATCAATGCTTACTATATCCAGGCAATATTAGGAGTTAAAGTGATGATGATTACTCATTACTATGTGAATTGCCATCCAGGCAATATGAGGAGTTGTGGTGATGATTACTCGTTAGTTACTATGACGATCTTCAGCGACTTTTGACATGAAAACCAACGACAACAACAGAACTAATACAAACACACATACATGCACACGTCAACCATTCCAACTGACCAACACAGATCCTTTGGACCTTCAGTCTTGTGTTGAACAATTCGACAAGTTCTTTGATGAGATCATCGATGGCGATCGACGTTGTTGTTTCGTGGATAAATTGATTTTCATCACCCTTTTTCACCTGAAGTCTCACCATTTTTGATGAATATCTGATATTTCACAAAATCTGAAAAATGGTAAAACTAAGATTAACAAATTGAAATAAAACTGCAATCAGAACTACTAGAACAGTATTTTATGATTTAGACTCCCAATGGCATTGACAGCACCAACTTAAAAAAAAAAGACGTTCCTACGCAATATAATTCCATAGTCTTAAGTGACAACAAATGCACCCTCAGAATTTAAATTTTAAAATTAAAAACAAATCAATTCCAACCTAATGCTTATTCAGAGAGCGCCGAACCCAACCTTCCGATACTCCTAAGAACGAATCTAGAATTATCCGTATCGTCAATGGAGACTGTAAACACTTTTTGATTTGACTAAACTTAAACTTTTTTAATCGAAAAGATAAAACAGCGATAATCAGACGTTAAATAAATTAAAAAATTGGCACAATATTATTCTAATTTTCATAAAATTCCATTTGCATTAAACATTGATTAATTAATAAACATTTTTATCGGACGAGATCCACAAACTACAACCCATTCCAAGGAATGTAGTCTGCAGCGTCAGCACTGCATATGTATTACATTAAAATTTAGACTTTATTAAAAAAGTTATTAAACAGTTTTTAAATACTATTTATTTATTTATTTCAAACCAAAATTTAACACGAAGTTAAGAAGCGAGAGAAACGATCATTAATTTGAATAGTTCTCATCAGATTGGCAAATATTTCGCTGTTCCAAGTTATATATAATTTTGGTCCAAGACACAAGGAATACAATTTAAATACTCTTTTTTCGGACAACTTTTTCAAATATGTTTTGAGAAAATTTAAGACATATTTGAATCGCTGAAATCGCTTCAAACTTGCAGAAGATTTAAGAACACTTTTAAGCCATTTTTAAAGCAATTTAAGAGCTTGTAACAGATCGCCAGGCTGCGGTCTGCCAACATTTCCATGAAATTAGACCCAAAGTAAATAACCCGTCGCTCGGGAAAACGAATTTTCAACATATTTTGAAAAGATTAAGTCGCCCGAAAGTTATTTTCAATTTGAGCCTAAAAAGGAATTATTAAAATAATTATTAATTAATTAATAAAGATGTATATCAGAAAAAATTCGTCGTCAACATTAAAACTTTTATTGTCGGGGGTTTTCCACATGTTTGATCATGGTGGACTCCCTGTTACTGGGTCAACATAATAATAATAATAATATAATAACAATAATAAATCAAAATTAACTTGTCTTTGGCAGGTGAACCGGGAATTTATAAATATGTATTTTAAAATTATTTATTTAAAATTTTATCACAGATTTGGCGATTCAATCTGCTCTGTAATCTTTACCACGTCATTTGATGATTGTGTCCTCTTCTTTTCCTTTAAACCTGTGATACACAGATAAGTGTAAGTGTACACCTTGTGACCCTACGGGGTAGCAGCCATGAGGGGGGTGTCACCGCGGGTGAGTTCACGATTTCAGGGGTCAACAAACACGAGGCGAGTTCGACAGAAGCAGTCGTGGGGCGTTAAAGACGTCTTAATTCCAAGTTTAACGTCTGGAATTCTGAAGGAGTGAATGAATGAAACTGGTAATGAACAAGTGACATTGTTGTCGTGCGCTACATAAAGCAGGAACTTAAACGGACTTCCGTTTCGTGTCCGTGGTTCTCGTCTTGTTTTGTTCTCAGTCAGCGACTTGAAAGCGCCAAATTAGCAGACGCTTTGCAATCGTACTTTGCATAATTTGGTTCAACTTGGTGCAATCTCAGTGTTTTTATTTGGAAAGCATTTCTGGGAATTTGCTGAATTGTATTGAAAGGATAATCAATTCATTTGCTGTTCAAATTATTTTTAAGATTTTCTTTTTAAATTCATCAATTTTGTTCCAATTCTAAGACTTTCAATTTCAAGCCAATGTCTTGACTTGTGAATTTAATTGCATTTAGCCAAATCTTGACCTACAATTATCATAATTTATTCCGTATTATTATTATTATTATTATGCAATCATTATTTACTTATTATAACTAATATTACTAAATTATCTTATCAAAAATAACATCATCGCATAGCACTGTGATAGATGTTAAATCGAGTTTAAATTAAAAAATGACCGATAAGTAATAAATAAATTTATTTATTTATTTATAAATTAATTAATTAATTTTAAAATAATATTTTTCTTTCCTGTTCATAATAAGAAAAAAAAATACATTTTAATTTCGAATCCGGGCGACCAATCAGAGTTGATTGATAGCCTGGACATTCATTGAGAAAAAAAAAAGGTTAATATCATTGGTCAGAGATAAATTTATGAATGGAGAAGTTATTTTCGCACCGTCTTTACGAAGCCGAGGGTGAACCAAGGCACACTTGGCCGACCTTTAGAACTGCAAAAGGAAATGAAGAAAGGTTGGGGGGGGGCTGTGGGTGGGGAGTTTGGGGAGAGGGGGTGGAGAGATGGTAGAAGGATGTGGCCTTTATAAGGAACCATCCGTCGGCCGAGATCCGAGCAATCGGCGCTGGAAGAAGTTTGTGAGAGAAAAGTTGCAGTTACTGACGATTCGTGAGAATTGTTTTCATGTTTTTTTTGTTTTGTTTTTTTTTTTAAATTTATTTATTTTTTAATTTAATGATTTGAAAAATAAATGAAGATTTATTTGTTTGTTATTTGGTTATGGTAATCTTTTGCTGTTGTTGTTGTTGTTGTTAATAAATCGAGTTGTTATTATGATTTTAGATGTAATAATGTTATTTGAATATTATGTAATAATGTTATTAGAAGTTAATTTATAGTTTCTACTCAATTCAAAGACCTACGAAGATTCAATTCTTTTCTCAAGTTATGGAAAGCATTTCATTAAATATTTGCTTCTTATATTAGATTAAAATACTTAAATTATAATTAATTAATTTAATTATTAATATTATTATTATTATCAACCATAATTTAAGTATTTTAATTTTATTATTATTATATTATAAAAATTAAAATTATCATTTCGAACCTGATTTCAGACGATGTCCAAAAAGAGACAACTGTCCCTCATCGTACTCGTCATCTTCAACTGTTGTTAGTTTCTCAGTCTGTTTTTTTTACAATCCACTGAATTCTTATCATCTGCATTTCAATGGATGATATCGATAGCAATATTAATTGCTGTTACTGTTATTATGGCATGTTATGTAAAATTATGGTGTAATAATAATAATAATAATAATATTCATTATATTTTATTAAAATGTTCTTAATTGTTATATATATCATAATATTGTTATTAAATATAATATCAATATTAATGGTTATCATAATGGTTATCATTGACTTAGTTTCAGATATCATTCACACGACTCGTTTTTCTACCGGAACACATCACAAGAATCACAGGTGAATGCATTTTTATTAAACTACGATCACTCATTGAACTCGTAAGTCATTACCATCTCACTCATTCTCACTCATCATCATCAGCTATTCATTCATTACTATCAGCCACTCACTCATTAACACATCAGTTACTCACTCATCATCATCAGTTACTCACTCATTATCATCATCCACTCACTCATTACCATCACCTACTCATGTCATCATCCGTACAGTCGTTCGTCCAGTCATCGTCTGTGATTCAATAAATCCTTAATTTCTCGTATTTCCAGGACCAAAAGCGGTGAAGATGGCGATTATCCGTCGTCGGCAAACCTCTCCGTATTGAAACACAGTCACGGCGCTAATGGAATCATCCAGTCGAAGCCAGACGATGACGACGACTTCGGCGGCGATGGCAGCTCCTCGACCGCTGCGGCAGGAGCCGCTGGAGTCGCCAAAGATGGCGAAGTGCGCGGGTATGGAAGAGATTTAGAGAATAGATTTGCTTCTGTGAATTTCAATCAGAGAAGGTCGAATTAAGAATACCTCGAAAGAAATAAAATAAATGTTGAAAGAATGTTGAACATTTAAATAGTTAATTAATTAACTTATTTATTTATTTAATTATTTATCAATAAATCCACGTCAATCATTAGAACTCACATATCTCCGATGGCCAGGCGCGCTATCGAAGGCGAACGACAATCGAAGAGATTCACTCTGAAACTGGTTAAAGACGTCGACGGTTACGGCGACAACTCGCTTCTTCCGACTTCAGACGTCGGACCTCGTCGAGCGTTTCCGTCGGTTACGAAGTCCATAATCAGCAACTTGGGAAGGTTACTCAACGCTCCGAGACGTATGCTCGAACCAAAGAAATTCCATTCGAAGCCGTCGCCAAAGGTCCCAGAAAAGGTGACAGTTCAAGTCGACAGGCAGATCGATCTTCTCCAGTCCTGCGTCGAAGCTTATTGCTCCAAGTCAGACTGGGAAGTATCCGAATACCTGAACTGCATTTCACACAACTGCATGAGCGCTATCGCCATTTCTGGCAAACGGGACCTCGAAGGAAGGAATTTCTTGTCTGTTTCCAGTTCAAAGAGCCAAAGAAACGGACCGTGGAAGTCCAGTTTTTACGTCGAACGCCAAGGAGGTGAAAACAACGAGACGACGGATAGGAAAGCCGTGAACAGGCAGCCAAGACTGGACGAGTTACGCAAGATTTTCAAGATTGAAAAGGAGAAATCAGAACTGAAAGGTCACCCCTTAACCCTCCTAAACTCTCATCATCTTCTTTTCGACGATTTCGCCAGAGGGTATCGATACGTCGATGAGCAATCCTCAGATCACGAAACAGTTCCACCTTCGGGTATCGAAAATTTCGATAATATCGATAAAGTCAACAACAATGAAGAAGTTGATGAAGAGGATGGTGAAGATTTACCAGAAGTTTGAAATAGTTTTTATTTGTTAGAATGTTATGAATAGATACCAATTTTGTAGGTTATTAATAATAAACGTGTGCAGCAACTTGTCAAAATAGTCGTTAATTTAAAGAATGCAAAACTCTTAATCTCCTTTTCAAACAAAATATTAAAAATAATATTTTAATAAATATTATATATTATTATTATTTATAGTATAATTTAAATATTATTTATATCCATTTCAGTTTCTGTTTGTAGCCATTGGACTAAATAATCTTTACAATTCGATCACCGATATCCAACATTTCCTCACAGATTCGTTTGAAAATCAAGCGATGGTTGAAACACATGCTTCAGAGGGAAAGACCTCAACACGACAACAACAACAACAACAGGATTCGTCGAAGTAACGAACTTCAGTCCGAGCAGCATTTCGTCGGAGCGACTGCACAGCCAGTCTCCAAACAACAACAAAACCAGTTCAACAACAACAATAACGATGACCTGCCAAAGACAAAGAAGCTAAAACCTGATGTAATTCCGATGGCAGAGCTATCAGCGAGATTGTCCAAGAGAGGATTCAACGATGTGTACAATACCTGTGTCCAAAGTAACTGTGGACAGGACGGTAGCAGAGGATTGGTGTACTACAGCTGCATACAGAACCATTGTGGCTAATTACTCAACAAAACATTCTCTCGAAATGTTATCAATTTCAATGAAATAGTTTCAATAAAATGAATAATTGGACTTAATAAATAAAAGTATCGCTTAAAGATGGCATTCCTGACTTGTTCCTTTTAAAATGAGGTCACATTTCATCGGATCTTTTACAAACAATCGTTCATTCGCCAATCGACAATACAGAAAATGGAAGTTTGTATCATCTTGGAATCAGTCCTAATTGCATAAAATTATAAAGTATTCAAAATTCCACCGAAATGTCTAAGAAAGTTATGAAAACAATAAAAATAATAACAACGTCAATAATAATAATAACAACAACATAGTATGACGTAGTCTTGCCTGCATTCCAAATGTTTTCAAAACAATCTATAGATATTTCTTTTGATTTTCACAATTTCTAATTTGCAATTAATTATATTTTAAAATATAATGTATTTCTTTAAAATAAAGTTTAACCGATTTCGTGATGCTAAAATCAGATCAAATTAATCGTATGGCGTCTCAGAAAGATCCCTCTGTCGGACTATTTTCATAGAAATAGAAAATAGGACATCATTTGTGCGACCTGGTTTGCAAAAGGAACAATTAAGTTCTCTCGAATTTCGTCTTAAATTTCTAAACCTAGAAAAAGAATAGGGATATATTTACCAGAAAAGGTAGTCATATTTTAAAAAAGCCACACGGGACACGGCGCTATATAAATGGTCTAATCATCCCTGATGCTTCTGATGCCATATAGATTCACTAAACTTTCTAAACCAAGAATCCACATTAAGTAAATCTTAGTCATTAATACAATTAAGTCACGAGGAAATAAGCAACACTGGATTTGGTCCAAACGAGGATTCATGGTTTTCACCAAGACAACCTTTCATGCAACGATTAGAAAATCTGCTGAGGCTGTGACCAGCTTCAGTACATCAATGTGGTTTTATTATTATTCCAATATATTAAATAAATAAATAATTAATAAATATGAAAAAAATCGATTTTTTTTAGACTTTTTTTTTATAATAATCAAAATGAAGCACGATCGACTCGTATCAAAAAAAGAATAGAATAGAAACGTTGTCGATGTTGTTAGCTGAAAGTATGTCAGGTCATGCAGTTAACAATACTGAGGTCATAAGGTCAACAAATTGATGGTGATGTAAATAGCAACATTTAAAAGGGATCAACAACAATAAAACGACGCTCCCTGACCGGACGGATTTGCCGTTGATCAGGAGCATTTCAAAGATCGAGTTAACATTCTAATCGGTCAACGAATCAGCTAATCGATCGATTAACTCGACATTAAAATAATTTTAAACTCGTTAAAAAAACTAACTAACAAATTAAATAAATAAATAATTAATTAATTAGAACAACAATAATCGGAAGAAAAGACATCAAAAAATATAAATCGAACAATGAGAGAAGGGAAAAATGGCAAAAATCTCGTCTGCTCTGCTCTGACTTATCGTCAAACAATATCAAGGCCTTTGAAGAAGAAGAAGATGATGATAATGGTGATGATGATGATGACTGGCATCAACAATGATGATGATGATGACTACGACGATCATAGCGATGTATCATAACAATGATTATACTGCATTATGAGGCATCATTGAAAACCAACAACAGGAGGCACAAGAACGTCCAAAAACAAAATTCAAAATGACCAGCAGTCGAAATTAAAACAAAGTCTTGACGTTATAAAACCCCTTGGGGAAGACACGGAGAGATCAGGGCCGAGCTAGAAATCGGGTCGATGACGACGACGACGACTACGATGATGGCGGTGGTAGTTGTGATGATGATGATGATGTGATGACGATGACAACAACGATGGACAGTGGGTGATGATGATAACATCAAAATAATGTGGCAGTAGAAATCTCGACATTCATCGATGACTAATTCCCGGAGACGATTGAGAAGAGAAGCATCAATCGATCTGTACTCAAACTCAACAACAAAACAACGAGGACAACAACAACAACAGCACGTGGCAGCAGCTCCGAGAACAATCGAGGAGAGAGTTCGATCTCCTGCCGGCGGCACCGCCGGACGAGGGACTCTCGAATTGCCTAGCGTTCCCTTGGTTGTGGTTGCCGTAGTAACTGTTGTCGTGGTCGTAGAATGCCTGAGATGCTCCGAGACGCAGCGGAGTCGTGATTGGTTTGTTGCCCAGCAGGGCTGACCTGGATGCAAAAGACCTCATTGGACGATGGCCAACCAATGGCCAAAAAATAAATAATAATAATAATAATAATAATAATAAAAATAATAAAATGTCAAAAATGAGTTGAGATTGTCATCAACTTAACCCAGTTACTTCTCTTCCAGTTCAGAGTATTTACCATCATCATCATCATCAGTGAGGTCACTGTTGCCACTAATATAATCATCAATATTACCACCACCATCATCATCACTGTCATCGTCATCACCACCACCACCACCACCATCATCATCATCATCACCATCATCATTATCACCATCATCACCATCACCGTAGCCTACTTGAACTGGGACAGCATCATCTTGAACCCCTCCGCGATGCTCTCCTTGTCTCCGAGCTCGAGTTTGAACGCGACGTCTCTCGCGACGTCCCTGACGAAGTCGTCCGACATCAACGTCCTCGTCTTCGTGTTGGTCGACACGAACAGCTGAGAGGGGAGATCGGGTGGGGAGTTTTACGACAGTTTTATCATCATCGTCATCGTCATCATCACCATCATTATCGTCATCATCATCATCATCATCATCATCATCATCGTCATCATCATCACCATCATCATCATCACCAACATCATCATCGTCATCATCATCACCATCATCATCGTCATCATCATAATCGTCATCATCATCATCACCATCATCACCATCATCATCGTCGTCATCATCATCATCATCATCATCATCACCATCATCCTCAACCAACCGTGTTGTCTCCCATGGAGTAAAAGACGAGCAGATCTTCATTGCACCTGCCCATGTTCCAGGTCGTCAGCAGTGCACCCGAGAAGTACCTGGCCTCACCCAGGACGGCGTTGTCGTACAGGTCGTTCGAGTCGCTGGTCGCCACGGAGACGGAGGAAATAATGATGACGATGGCGGTGGTGGTGGTGATTGCGATGATGATGATGATGATGGTGGTGGTGGTGTTGTTGTTTAATGATTAATGGTGCTTGTGGTTTGATGTTGATGATGACGATGACGATGAATGCGTTTGTGGAGTAAGTAATTGATTATGATGATGACGATGATGATGATGGTGGTGATGATGATGATGATGATGATGACGACGATGGTTATAGAAACAATAATTACTTTTATTAATTAATTATTTTCTTGAGAATTAAACTTTCGATCGTCAAACATTTGCAACAAAAACAATCAAAATATCTTTTGAAAATATTTCCACTGCCACTACCACATTGCAGATGTAATCCAAATCATCATCACCACCACCATCATCACCATCATCATCATCATCACCTCCTAAAGGCCAGCATCTCCGTGCCAATCTGGAGCTTCATCTTCTTGATCATGGCCAGACCAACCATGAAACCACCCCAACCTCCGGACTTCCCGCAGACGGAAGGCGAACAATGGCACTGAGTCTCGTTGTAAATGGCCCTGATTTGGTCGTCCAACTGGAAGGCTGCAGTACGCATGTACTTACGTGTACTTATGTACGTATCGCAATCGTATTTCGTTTGTTTTGCCAGCATTTTGTTTTCTTATTAAAGCTACTGATGTTTATTTACTCTGCTTTTATGATTAATTATTTATTTATTTAATTAAACACATTATAATTAATTAATAATTATTTCTTTAATTAATAATAATAATAAGCTTTGCTGATCAACTACTTACAAAGCCTCTTCTAGCAGTACAAGTTGGGATGCAAAGGCACTGTGTTATGCAATCTTGAGAATTTGATTTGCAATTCAACCTCCCTTTAAACTTATTTTTTTATTTATCCAAGAATGAATATGTGATAAATAAGACAGTTGGTGGTGCCCATAGTTCTGATGAGCTGTTCTTGAGGCTTGGATAGCTTCTAAACAATTATTGAGAGTCTCTATGTAGGACTCTTAGGTTAATTAAAGCTATGGTGAATCTCTCAATCTATTCAAGGTGTAATATATTGCAGACCATTCATGTGGTTAATAAGGTTTAAAATGGCACACAACACCATTTTGTGGTGCTACGTTGTGGTACAAACAGTCAAATCATACAAAATCAGACCTTGCTCCACTGTTATTAGTCCGTCCGGATCACACACATGAGAACGCATCCCCTTCCGTCCGCACTTATCCAAGTCAACTAGTGGATTTCCTATGTCTTCAACGGTTCGGTGTAAAAATGTAGTCTGGCATTTGCAGAAATCGGGGAAAAGTAAAACAAAACAAAATAAAATCATTTGTCCCGTTGTGAATAGTAAAATTTACTAATTTTGATTATGCGGATATACGGAACTCAACTGTTTCAAATATTTACCAACAAATCGTACGGATTTAAAAAGGGAGGTACTTCTTTAACATATTTCAACATTTCAATCAAAACAGGTTTCGTTAAATATTTAACAATCAATTTGGATGTGTCACAGATAAATAATCATTGTAGCAAGTTTATGAGCCAAGAAGTGCTGGTAAGATTAACGTATGAGACAAAATCAGTTTAAAATGGTTGATGCTGATGAATTTAAGATTAAAAATATGTAAGTCTTTAAGACTATGAATTCATCAGTTTCGGTTTCTGAGAAACTGCGAAGTTATTAGTAATGCTTTGAGTATCGTTAAAATACCAGTATTGATCGATCATCATACTAGTCCAATCACAAGCATTAATTTTTAAGCAGTTTGTGTTACTAATATTTATACTGCCGTTCAAGAAAGATAATTACGTATGCGTGTAAAAACTCTCTTCAAACTGATTACAAACCTGAAATTAATATTTGGGTTTTTTAAATGTGAGTATAAAAAATAATTTTGTAACGGCGTATAATGTTTTGTTGCGAAAAACTAGCGCGCATTATATCTAGGCGACGGAAGTAGTGATAAAGTTGTGAAGTAAAGTTTAATGGCGGAATAGACATTCTGTCACATTTCTTTTTCGTCTGCTTTTAACCGTTTTTCACGTAACATGAAGTGCTAGAAGACTTCCAAAATTAATATTTCAAGGCTCTTCGTTTGTTTAGAGAATAAAAATCTCTGGTAAGAAGGAGTGTTGTCGTTTTATTTGAATCTTGTCTAGGGCTTGGGTCACGTTCATGTTTGGAGCTGAAACTTGCTAATTTTACTCTAGACTATCAAATTAATATTAAGAAGTGACCGATATCTGTCGGTCCGTTCGATTTATTAGGTTTCTAGCGGTAGTTGCCCGACTTTGTTTCGTTGGATCATGTGTCGCAGTGAAGTTTGTTATTGTTGCTAAATATTGTTGATTGTCGGGAATTTGTTGTTGCGCAGGAGAATCGTCTGACTTGTGGGGGGAGAGAAGAACCGCTAAGTTGGTTTTTGCAATATGGGTTTAATCTTCGAAGGATTTTGGTTTGGTGTCATGTCGAGATTTTTGCAATGGAATTGGCTAAGCATATATTTATGGATGTTATTTTCAAGTCGTGAAAAATATTTCACAATGAGTTCTGGTGAATGTGCACTGCGGAGTGTCGGTTTATGTCGCGGTTGCATCATGCGTCTGCTTTGTAATCGGACTCCGGTGTCCCACGTTTCGTGGAGGTGCATAATGTATCAATTGTATTATTTCAGACAAGCAGTTGGCAACAAGAATTAGTTAGAAGAAGCCAAAGAACGACTCGAATCGACGGGATTCCAAAGTGCCGAGGAGTTGGAAATGATGTTATAAAGAAACCGCGAGAGGCCATAAAGACAAGAAACAAAAGGAGATCCTCGGGCCCAGAAAAAGATTAATTTTAGTTTTGTTGTAAATAGGAAAAGTTCTTTTGAAGAGAAGCGTTTCGTCAATAGTTTTGCTTGATTTTTTTTTTGGAGAGCAACGAAGACGGACGAGAAATTCAAAGAAAAAGACGTCCAAGAAAAGAGAATTATTGAATATAAAAAAGGTCGAATACAAACCTGAGACAAAAATTAAGACAACGCGATTAGGGTAATACTTGTATAAAAAAAAGTCTCGCCCAAGAAAGCCTCAACATCACAGAGGTGTTACATTTGAAATTATTAAGTTTAAGACGAGGCAGTTTGACTAAATCGTCTGATTGAAGAGACAAAAGGAAAGGAAAGAAGTACGTTTAATACTTAACACTCATCAATACAGAGAGAGATTTTGCAACCATTCGGAGGAGCTCTCTTCTGACAAAAAGTGGTTTCTTTCAAAGCAACGAATCAGTCCTTGGAAAGAATTCATCTGTTACTAAACTCGAGTTGAATAATAATAATCGTCGTAATCGTCGTCGTCATGCCTACAGCAGACTATCGCATCCAGGACGTCTGGCATTCGAACCTGGAGGAGGAATTTCGGAAGATACGATACGTCGTCAACAGATATCCCTACGTTGCTATGGTGAGTGGTTTGTTACGAGTTACGTGTCATGGCCGTGTCTTGGTTTGTAACGTTCAGGTGTTGAACGCCCGGAGACCAGATGAGTTGTGAATGTGCATTATCTGTAATTAAAAGCAAAACATACATTTACGATTGATATCACATCTGGTGGTACTTTGTTGAGACATTAATATCCATGCTGGAATGTTTTTTATATGCTGATAGCATAGCATAGCTGGAGAAGTTGATTTGGTTTTTTACTTAAATGCTAAATTTAAAGTTAAAAATTGTGATTATTTTCTGTTCAAAATAATGAAAAAATAATGAATAGGCCTTCGATAAGACATTTAAAGAGATCCATTCTATCTGTATTTTTGGACTCTTGCGATAAGTTTAGCAAACCCAGATTTGTCCCACGATTGTCTTTTGGCTGCCTGTCTCAAACTTCCCACGCGAGTCCGTCGCAATCACGGCATCCTTGACCACCTTGCAATGTTTGTTGCAAATCGTACCGACACAAATGTACTCTGTGCTGTCGATGGTGCACTTGTTGGGGGCGGGAACTGATAATACTTTCTTTTAATTGGTTCTGGCTCGAGTGCTTAGCATGCCTAGAAGATCTGACAAGCTTTGGGGACGAGTTTTTCAATTGAGTTTTGTCTGGCCATGTATGTATAGATACGATACAATGTGTATGTATGTATAGATACAATATGATATGTATGTATATATATATACGATACAATGTGTATGTATGTATAGATGCAATATGGTATGTATGTATGTATAGATACGACGCGATATTTATTCTGGTCACGTGCATAAATATAGAATGATATGCAGATTTGGAATGTAGACTTGATCGTGACACGAGTCATGATTCTGTTGACGACTGACGCAACTAACGAGATTATGTTAGAATACGTTAGTGACCAACCACACGTTGCCTGCTGTTGCATCCACGTTGTTGATTTGTTGAAATCATTGATTATCAGGATGTGATTGTCCTCTGTTAAGCATCGTGAGTGTGTTGTTGTTGATGTTTGTTTTGACAGCAACCAACCATTACTTAGAAGGGTCTGTTGATGAGGAAGAGTGGATATTATTATCATCATCATCATCATTATCTTCATCATCATCATCATCTTTGTTATTATACGGTCAATAACCATTTTGTGTTAATTGTGTAACTTTAATAATCACCAGTAACGTAGACGTTAAAACACGATTGCCGACCATTTGACCTCCATAAATCATCGCAAAGCCTTAGTTGTCGCCATAGTCATTGAATGTCATGATAATGATGATCATCATCATCAGTACCACCATCATCATCATCATCATCATCATCATCATCATCATCATCATCACTACCACCATCATCATCATCATCATCATTACTACCACCATCATCATCATCACCACCATCATCATCATCAACATCACAGTTCTGGATATTTCTCTTGTCGCGCAGGATACGGAGTTTCCCGGAGTCGTGGCGAGACCCGTGGGCGAGTTCAAGAACAACTCGGACTTTCAGTATCAGCTGCTGAGGTGCAACGTGGACTTGCTGAAGATAATACAGGTAACGAACGCACCTAAGTCGACGTCAACCGATGCTGACGTCGCGACCCAGACGTGCAGTCTGTCTGTCTGTCTGCGCCATTACGCTTTTTCTTTCTGTAATTTGTTGTTGTTGATGTTGTTTATAATTGCCATGTCATAATTTTATTATCTTTGTCATCGATCCGCTTCATCGACTCTCGAGGTCCTCGTCGTCGCCATGGCGACATCGTCGTCATCTTCTGGTTTTTTTTGGAGTCTTAATGGACGGGTGGACGCGTCCTCGTTCTGTTTTGTTCCGACCTCGCTTGAAGACGATGACGACGATGATGACGACGACGATGACCTTCTGTTTTTTAGAGCACGTTGTTGTTGACGTTGTATATTTTTTTGTTGACATGATTTTTTTCTTTCTTTCTATCTTTCCCTCCGTCGTCCTCGAATCTAGGTCGGGTTGACGTTCTTCGACGACACCGGAAGCACTCCTCACCCGACCTGCACCTGGCAGTTCAATTTCAAGTTCAACCTCACGTTAGTAAAAAGTCGAGTTCAGTTTTTTGTGTCAAAGTTCATGTCACGGCAGTGTTTTCTAAAGTCTGTCTGACGAGCGTATGCAATCTAGGCCGTCCCTAGAAGTGACTCAACTTCCTGTTACTGATGACTGGGATGATGATGATGATGACTGGTGATGATGACTGTGATGATGCTGATGACTGTGATGATGATGATGATGACTGTGATGGTGATGATGACTGTGATGATGATGATGACTGTGGTGGTGGTGAAAACAATTAGGTGATGAAGTGGTGGGTGGGTAATTAAAATGATGAATTTGGTGTGTGGTGATGATGATGTCGTTGGATCTTTGAGCTATTCTTGTTTAGCTCTCTGTTTATTATGTGTTTACAGTTTATTATTGGAAAAAAAAAGGTTGGTTATGATTATGATTATGAATTTCTGTCTGCTTTTGGAAATTTTGAGTTGGAGATCCTGAGAATAAACAGATCTAATGTTGTTGTTGGTGATGTTGATGATGATGATGATGATGATGACGACGATGATGATGATGATAGGGATTGGGATAGAATGACCTTATGCAGCATTACCGCTGGCTGTTATCGTGATAAACTAGTGGATGATAAACATCGATGATAAGATTTTATTTAAATTACTGAGGATCCTATGAGCATGAGTCAGTGATGATGAATGACATCAGGAGATCTTTATTTACTAGGACCAGTCATCATATCATCATGTCGTTATCACCATTGTTTGTAAGAGGCCCAAGTGCTGGTGGACCAGACTTGGTGATGTCAGAAATCTTAATGCAACGTCTTACTTGGATGTATGTCTAGTCGTTAGCGTTAACCGATAATATAATATTATCACAATGAATCTTGCACCAAGTGGGGAGAGATTAATTATCACAATTAATCCGTTAATTATCATAATTAATTAATTAATGTAACAGCATTATTACCATATCATTTGTATCATTTCATTAATAGATTTTTTGAGTGGTTGTATTCATTCCAATAACTGTGTTATGCAGGACAATGGTAATCGATCAATAGATTAATCAGTTAATAATTTCGATTAATTAATCGTCCCGATTAAATTGATCGATTAATTAATTAATTAATTAATTAAAGGGCCGACATGTACGCCAAGGAGTCGATCGACCTGCTGACGGAGTGCGGCATCCAATTCAAGAAGCACGAGGAGGAGGGCATCGACGTCGTGCAGTTTGCCGAGCTGCTGATGACGTCCGGCGTCATCCTCAGCAACGGCGTCAAGTGGATCTCCTTCCACAGGTTGGCGATCGTGCGAGCTTGCGCCATCGATTCCCGGCGACCGCGTCGCGACGTCGTCGTCTGCCCCCAGATGGCGGACTGAGAGGGGGGGGGGTTTGTGGCAGTGCTTTGGAGAGCACTCCAAAACGACCACACTGGTATTGGGATTGTCATTAGTATTAATATGTCATATTGCCATTGTCATTAATATTAATTATATTATCATTGTCATTAATATTAATTATATTATCATTGTCATTAATATTAATTATATTATCATTGTCATTAATATTAATTATATTATCATTGTCATTAATATTAATTACAATAACATTCAAATGGCAACGTTGCCTTCAAAGTCTTATTAATAGATTTTTTGTAGTAATTTATGTATATTAATAATTAATAATAACAATTAATAATAATAATAATAACATCATTCATTGTTTATAAAATATGGATGTATACATATCATGGTAGTTCTATTGTTATCTTATTAATTAGTTGTATTTTTATATATTCTATTGCAATATAATTGCTGTAATAATAATAATAATAATAATAATAACAGCCTATTAAAGGCTATTAAAAATTAAATGATTATTAATATAACAATTTTATTATTATAATTAATATTATTATTATTGTTATGTTTTATTTTTATAACAGCGGCTATGACTTTGGTTACATGCTGAAGATATTGACGTGTCTGCCGATACCGTCGGACGAGCAGGAGTTCTTTGAGTTGATCAGGATTTATTTTCCAAACATTTACGACGTCAAGTACCTGATGAAGAGCTGCAAGACCCTCAAGGGTGGTCTGCAGGAGGTCGCTGAAGAACTCGAGGTGGGTGGTCAGGATGGATGGGTGGATGGATGGATGTATAGATGGGTGGGTGGGTGGATGGATGGATGGATGGATGTATGGATGGGTGGGTGGATGGATTAGTGGCTGGGTAGGTGGATGGGTGTATCTGAGATTGGTGGATCAATTATAGATTGGTCACTGCTCACATCCGGTTAAAAAATCCTTCCGAACTTGTTCGCTTCAGGTGCAGAGGGTCGGTCCGAAGCATCAGGCGGGAAGCGACAGTCACCTGACCGGACAGGTTTTCTTCAAGATGAGAGAGGTGAGTCGACGATAGCGGGCCTTTCCTTCTCCGACGACGCCGTCGTCGTTCCTCCGAGTCACGAGTCGCCGTCGTCGTTTTCTCCAGATGTTCTTCGAGGATCACATCGACGACGCCAAGTACTGCGGACACCTCTACGGTCTCGGGGCCGCGTACGTCGTCAACGGCTCCAACTGCTCCTCCTTGCTGCCCTCCAACCTCTCTCAGAACAACCTCGTCGGTCTGGCCAATCAGCAGCAGCTGGTGAACAACAACAGCAGCAACAACAACAACGGCAACAACGTCGCCTCCTCCGGAAACGGCAACAACTGCAACGGGGACTCGGGCGGGTCTCCTCACCCGACCTCCAACGGAAATTCCGCCGGCGGAGCGGGGAATTGAACCGGGCCGCTTTCCGTCGAGTCGACGCGGATTCTCTAGGCGTCCCCTGCGGAGGGTCCTAGGAGAGAGTAGCAAAAGTCTGAAGAGTGCTGAAGAGGAGGAAGAAGATTTCGATGATGGTTTTTGGTTTTGATGATGATTGTCTTGACGTTCGTTTGAGGAGAGATTTGGGGGAAGGAGAGACAAGAGAAGCATCAGATTGGAGACTGAGAAGAAATTGTTATGATGATGATGATGATAACGATTGTGATGATGATGGTGATGGTTGTGATAGTGGTGATGATGATGTTGGTGGTGAGGACAGTTATGATTTCAGCTTTGCTCTCCTAGAAATTGAATTAGACTTATTCAATAAGATTCTTGCTTAGTGCAGTCAATCATTGCCCGTGAGGCTTTTCTGCTGCAATGATGATGATGATGATGATGATGGTGGCGGCAGTGATGATAATGATGCGGTGATGATAATAATGGTGGTGATGGTGACATGATGCATCATCATTTACATTAATGTTTGGTGAGTCTCCATAGCTTTTCACACGTCTTTGTCATCGTCATCGTCGTCTGTTGTGGATTCATTTGGTAGTAATGGAGTGACTGGTGCTAACTGGACGTGGTGATGATGATGATGATGATAACAACAGGACATTCTGTGTGTCATACTCTACCACCACCATCTTCTTCGTCGTCATTATTATCATCATCACCACCACCACGGTTAATATTATTTATTACGAGTCCTATTTATTAAGACAGCCTTCCCTCCGTTGTTCGTGGTTTTCATTTGTTCCATTATGGAAATTAAAGTAGGTCATCATCATCATCATTACTACCATCATCATCGTCGTCGTCATCATCACTGCCGCGACCCTCGTCACCATAGTTTCTGGTGCGACATCCTCCGACGTGACGGAAGTCTGCACCATCACGTGACGTCATAATAATAATAATAATAATAAAAATAATAATAATAAGTTCGTAACTAACTCGTTATTAATGTCGGTTTGATTAGCAATTATCATTCGTATTAATTCGTAGTTTGCTTTGCAACGAATGGAACGAGGGGTTGAGGTTGCTCGTGTTTTAAGTTTCTGATCTGTTTTTCCAAGGTTACTTTTGTCGCTCGTATCATCATCATCACCTTCATCATCGTCATCATCTTCATCATCACCTTCATCATCATCATCATCACCACCTTCAACATAATTTTCGTCACCGTTTTTCAACAACGTGGTCGTTGTGTGGCTCTAATATCCTCCGACACGTCTTGGTTCGTTGAATAAACTTGATCATCATCATCGTCATCATCATCACCATCATCATCATCATCATGAACGATTCAGTTGTACACGTGAATAAGGGGCGTTCGTAATTTTGTGTTGTTGATGACGATCATCCAAATCTCGTGTCCTCGGAACGACGGAACGTTTGCAGTTCTTCGTTTCAATCACTTTTTTTCTTGTCGTCTTCGCGACTCGAAAGTCGATTCCCGGGGGAAGTCCAGGGTTTCGGTTTCCACGGTTTCGTCGTCAACTGCATCTTCAAAGTCGACGGACGACGTCGCATCGTCGCAAAGAAGAGACGGTTCTCCGTACGATCCGTGCATCTACCGTCGGGAACGAACCGACCCCGGAAAACTGCCCGTGACTCTGCGACTCCACGGGCGTCGGTCGAGAGTCGTCTCCGCCTCGGCTTTCCAAAGAGAGGAGGTGGTGGAGGGGTTGAAAAGCGATCGATCAGAGGTGAAAAGTTGCAGGTGGCTGCCTGTACTGCGTCTACCTTTCGATTCTTTATCTTCCTGCCCGTCGTTGGCGTCTGCAGAGCCGACATCGCCGCTGGAAGTCGTTTCTACTTCGCGTCTCCGACGCCGCCCTCGCATGGCGACGGTGAAGCCGGCGACTGATCGCGACTGGTGGTCTCGGTGAAGAGGACGACGACGACGACGATGCTTTTCTAACGTTTTGTACTCGATTTTTCACTCGTGCGAAACTACTGTTCGTCTCGTCGCCACGAGTCGTGCCGCCTGCTGGTGGTAACCTCGCTACTGGTTGTTTGCGATGATGACGACGATGGTGATGGTGGTGGTGATGATGATGATGATGGCCATCATATTGCTACTGGTCGATGATGACGACGACGATGGTGATGGTGATGATGATGATGGCCATCATATTGCTACTGGCCGATGATGACGACGACGATGATGATGGTGGTGACGATTTTACGAACTTCATCCGCAGGACTTGACCGGTATTTCCAGGTCGCGGTTCTGTTTTTTTTTGAGAGGTTCCTTTCTTCCTTCCTTTCTTTTTTTTCTTCTTTCCTTCTTTTCTTTTTGAAATTCTCGACTCCCGTTCTTCGTTCGGGTTCTGAGATCATCCGAGTCTTCCTCGTCGTGGGTCCCTGAACTCTGAAGAATCGGGAAACGACCTCCGCCCCTCTGACTGTTTGCCCGGAGACCGCCCGCTCCACTCGTCTGCTCCTACTCGTCTGACCTCGACCTTGACCTTGACGTTCTAGTGAGTGACTTCGCCCTATCTGGGAAGGGCAGAAGTAGTAGCCACTTCTCTGCAGTTAGCTGATCGGTCATCGTCATCATCATCATCATCAACACTAGCTTCATTACGATTAAAAGTTGTTTAACACATAAACACACACATATACATATATACATAAAAAAAAAATAAGTTACAACTAATAAATGAGCGAATTTTGACTCTGACGCCGCGGTAGCAGTCGCCGACCGCCGAGAAGCTTTTGCGGCCGTCGGCGTCGAGCGACAGTCGCTTCTTCTCCTTAGCCTAGAGTTGAGGTTGGCTTGCAACGACAGTTTTTTTTTTATTTTTTAATTTTTCTGAATTTTTATCTCGTTTTTGAATCTTCCATGTTCCTCGTTTCTTTTTTTTTGCTTTCAATCCTCGCCCCAATTGCTGTTCGAAAGTCACCTCTTCCTCGTCGTCGTCATCATCACCATTATTATTATTATTACTATCGTCACCTCAACGTCAGTTTAATTATAATCATCGTCAGTCGTGTTAATCACCATCATCGTAGTCACCATCATCGCTATCATTATTATTATTATTATTATTATTACCATTATTGTTGTCGTCACCTCTACAGCCATCGTCATCATCATCACAATCACCTCAACTCCTCCTCATTCAACTTCTTAGTCGTAGTTCGACTGAACTTTCTATCGAAAAGGACGTCGTTCGTTAGGAACTCAGAAGAAAAAAGAAAAACTAAAAACATTTATAATTATTATTATTATTATTATTATTATCGTCACCTGGTCTACAGTCATCATCGTCATCATCATCATCATCCTCCTCAAAAAACAACACTTATTATAATTATTATTAAAAACATTTTTTATTTTCTTTTCAACTTCGCCTCACGATTCTTGGAAAAAAAAGATTTAAAGGTTTAAATTTGACTTTCTACGCTGGATATTTTCATTTCTGACCGATGGAGAGATGGTGAGAGTCTCGAGAGAGAGAAAGAGAGACAAAGAATGAAAGAAAGAATGAATGAATGAAAGGAGGGATTTATAAGTTCTAAGCACCGTTAATAAAAATGGCTATCGTGCCCGTTTCATGCTTTGTTTCTTCAGTTATCGACTGTTGTTGGTCCAACAAAGTTGTTGGGTTTGTTGCTGGGATGTTTTGGTTGTTGGTTATTATTGGTGAGTGATCCTTCTGGGTTTCGGGGCGCAGTTGGATCGACCCGAGGCCCCCTACGGCCCACCGACAGCAGCCCGCCCATCCAACTGCTCGCTTATTCCACAGCCAACTGCAACAAACCACTTGTCGTTTGGCTTTAAGGTTTTTTTTCCCGACCAAGACTAATACACGGATACGCATCCATAATACGCAGTAGTACGTCGTATACAAACTCGACAGTTCACAATCCACAACTACATCTGAATCATCATCATCATCATTGTTGTTGTTGTTGCTGCTGTCGTCGGGGACGACCTAAGCGTGTCTTAACAGATCATTAGCAGGTTCTGATAAACATTCAGAAGGACGCGATTTGCTAAGCGATGGACAGATGGACAGAATTCGTAACAACAGCAGCAACAACAACAACAAACACTTCTAGCAGACACTACTTTGTAGGCTCCAAATTTGGCGCGCAAAACATATCTATCCGCAGACGCCTTCGAAATGTCCTTAGCAACGCTTGACCAGCCGACCAATGAACCCTCGATTATCGCGAACCCTGGCTTGCCATTGGCTGGCGTAGTCAGGGGCTGGACGCTGCAGCCCAGCCAATAGAAATCCAAGACTTCGTACGATGCAAACAAGGTGATACAGAGATTCGATGGAGCCTTGCTATTGGTGAGCGAATAAAGACGAGTATCATCATCATCGTGTCAAAGGTCATCCAAAAACACAAAAGAAATTATAAAAGATTTCTAACTAAGGATAGAATACAGATGAGCAGGTTACAATCGAGTTACAAACAATACATTAATATTAATTAAATAATATTAATTAATTATTATTTAAATAATTAATTAATATTAATTAACCAACTTAACGATAACCACGTGGTCCCTAACCAGCCAATAAGCAACAAGTTGCACATAAAGCTAAACGAAAAAATGAAAACAATTGAATTCCAATTTAATAATTTCTCCTTTAATGTCTCGAATCATCATCATCACCATAATCATCATCGTCGTCGTCGTCAGCACAGACGAGCTCCTACATCATCCAGATCAATTACCAGCCGGAGTGAGTCCGTAAGAGCCCGTCGGACGACGATCTCTTTCCATCCATCCATCCAACCACCCTTCCACTCATCCATCCATCCATCCAAACATCCATCCATCCATCCATCCATCCATCCACCCCTCGCTTCTCCCTCGGCTTCATGGATAGGTAGGTAGGGGTTAGAGGGGGGGTTAGGAAGGGTGGTCCGGTCAGCCCTTCGTGGAGAGGATGAGGGCGACGATGAGACCGTAGAGTCCAAGTACTTCTGCAAAGATGAGGATGAGTATCATCCCCACGAAGAGACGCGGCTGCTGAGCCGTGCCGCGGACGCCGGAGTCGCCGACCACACCGATGGCGAAGCCGGCCGCCAAGCCCGACAGGCCGACGCTCAGGCCTGCACCGAGGTGCATGAAACCCCTGTGAAAGAATTTAAATGAATTTATTTAATTAATCAATTATGTTATTAAATTGGTCGTTATTAACTATCGGCTCAGATAACTGATGATTTTAAGAAGTCCTGAAAGAAAAGTCAACAGCCAATCAATCAATCAATCAATCAATCAATCAATCAATCAATCAATCAATCAATCAATCAATCAATCAATCAATCAATCAATCAATCAATCAATCAATCAATCAATCATTGAGTCAGTCAATCAACCACCAAACAAACAATCAATTCAATAATTGTCAATCAATCAATCAATCAATCAATCAATCAACCAATCAATCAATCAATCAATCAATCAATCAATCAAATAATCAATCAGATACTTGAACATGGTATAGCCGTTGTTGATGTCGTTGGCTATGAGTGCGGCCACCACCAGGCCGTAGATGGCGATGATACCAGCCATGACCACCGGTATGATGGACTTCATGATCAATTCCGGCCTCATGACGGCCATGGCGGCTATGCCGGTGCCGGACTTTGCCGTGCCGTAAGCCGCGCCGAGCGCTGGAATAAGGGACAGAAAAAAAAAATGTAGATTGATTGAAGTGATTGTTAGGTCTGCTCTGATTGAAATTAAGATAATTATTAACGATATGTTCTTGTTTATAATTCAAGGACATCGTTGATTATTCATGAGATTGGTTGTTAAATATTCATTGCATCTAATTAATTATTCATTAATATCGACGGGTAAGTGACCTTATTGGTAGTTTGTTAAGATAGCTCTCCTTACAAATTACAAAATCACATGGTTAGCTTTTCACGTGACATGACATGACATAAGCATTCATGTGGTCATAACAGATTGTGATGATGATGACGATGACGATGATGATGACGGTGACGGTGATGATGATGATGATGATGATGTTAGTAGTAGAAGTGCATCTGATGAAGGTGATTGTGATGATGATAATGACAACAATGTCTGTTTGACTGGCTTCATTACGTTGAAAAAGATCAATAAATTATGTTGTTGCCGGTGTTGCTTATACTTTTGCATAAATTATGATAATTGATATAATTATTCATCTCTAGTATTTCAATGTTCGTTGATGCATACATCCAAGTTGTATGTTAATCAATGAGCATTTTTAGGATCCTTAAACCTGGTCTATGCCTACCCATAACAATGCCAGCGGCGTCTATTAATAATAATAATAATAATAATAATTCGCAAAGGCAATTCTCATTTCCTAGGTGCATTATAATAATAGCTATAATAATAATAATAATAACAATAATAATAACAACAATAATAATAATTATTATTACTGTTATTATTATTATTATTATTATTATAACAACAACAACAACAGCAGCTGCAGCAAAACGACTACTGCCCACATAAACATCTGAGTAGGTCATTTGTAACCAGGTGGATGACTAGTCTGACAAAATATTTATAATTACTGTAAATTATAATTACTATATTTCTAATAATAAGCATATATTATATAATTAATATTATATAATATATATATAATAATATATATAATATGATGACAACAACGTTATTATTAATATATTATTATTACTACCTATTATATAATAATTATAATATAATATATAATAATAATGGACGTCATTACACAAACATAAAACCGAAAATCAATGAATTGTGCTGCAAAAACAACAAATGATTGTATTTTTTGTATCGCACTGTATTGCATTGCATTGTATTGTACTGTATTGCATTGTACTATATTGTACTGTATTGCATTGTACTGTATTGTACTGCATTGTATTGTATTGTATGGTATTGTATCAGTTTAATTTAATTTTTCTGCTTTCCAGGTTTTTTGATGGAGACTTTGTTTAATTCCTTCAAGTTGACGAACATTTATTTACTTTCCTCCGTCTCTGATGGCTTCACAGGACATCAGTTGTCTTGATAAATGTTCTCATCTCTCTAATATCTTATTATGTAATATAATATAATATCACATCATATCATATCATATCATATCATATCATATCATACCATACCATACCATACCATACCATGCCATGCCATACCATACCATACCATACCATACCATACCATACCATACAATACCATACCATACCATACCATACCATACCATACCATACCATACCATACCATACCATACCATACCATACCATACCATACCATACCATACCATACCATACCATACCATACCATACCATACCATACCATACCATACCATACCATACCATACCATACCATACCATACCATATGATATTATCCCAACGGTCAGACCTTTCAAATGGTACTTTACCACGTATGACTTTTCTTCCTGAAATTTCTTCAGTCAATCCTCGTTTAACAACTTCACAACTTGCCCACGAAAACGTAGAAGAAGTTCGTTAGTAATTTGTCTTTCCCTATCAACCTCCACTTATGCATAATTTATAATTTCGTTACAAAACAACAACAACAAAACAACGAGTCTCGTAAAATTTCCGATAATAATTTTAGAAATTAAAATTTTTCTTTTAATACTCTTTTCAATTCAAGGTTATAAACGCCGTCGAACATACAACTCGTTGTTATTATCCTTGTTATTATTATTATTATTATTATTATTATTACAATTATTATTATTATTATTATTGCTAATATTGTTATTTGTGACCATTTATGTGTTTATTTTAATCTTAATACAATACAAGCATTATATTATTTCCCAAGGAGGTTTCACGAGACAATTAAGAAGAGCGAATGAAAATAAGTGAAAGACAGAACAAGAACGGATTGAAAGAAGAGTGAAGGACAGAAAAGAGAGATGTTAATGATTGAGGAAGGGGAGAGGTTGAAACTGCTTCTTCCGGCACAAAGCAGCTTGGGTCAGTTTCTAACAAAACCACCAGACACAGACAAAAGGACCAGAAAAGCATAGGATGTTAGTATTGTTATTAACATATTATTGTAATGATAATAATAATAATAATAATAATAATAATAATAATAATAATAATAATAATAATAATAATAATAATATTTATTAAACTTATTTTTTGCTTATTATTTACTTCGTTAATTAATTATACATTTATTTATTAAACTTATTATTATAATATTAATGTTTTCATTACTATTACTTATTAACAATATTTATTATTATTATTATTGTTATTATTATCATATTTCTTCTTTTATTACAATCAATCAATCAATCAATCAATCAATCAATCAATCAATCAATCAATCAATCAATCAATCAATCAATCAATCAATTCCTAGATTTAATTAGGATAATATTTCAAGTATTTTATACTATTAAAGTAAAATGGATCATTATCATCATTTCTTTCCTTCACCTTATTGTTCTAACAATTCATGAATATTTATTTATATTTATTTATATCTAACATAATATATTTTTTAATTTATTATCAACAAGTTGATGTCACGTGAACGTTGTCATGGTAAAGTAAATAAGACATTAAATACTTAAATAGATCTAAAATTAAAAAAAATATCGTCAAAACATTTGACTCGAGTCATGGAGGCTTGGCAGGTGACATACAATGGCATTGATTTAAGACCAAAACAGTGAAGAGACATACAATGGCATTGTATGCATGACGTATGTATTGTATGATTAATTGTAAGGTCAAAGTTTAAGATTTAAATCAATGTTGGATCTTGTTGCTGTTCTTTGAGTATATTTGTGCAAATACATCATTGTTTGTGTTGTATGTTTGTGCAGATACATCATTGTTTGTGTTGTATGTTTGTGCAGATACAACATTATTTGCGTTGTATGTTTGTACAGATGCAACATTATTCGTGCTGTATGCCACTCAAAGAAATAACTCAATGCTACATTTCAACCAAAGTGATTACCTAATAAAATGAATTTCCTAATAAAATTAATTAAATCTCTCAAACTGTTGAAATATGCAACCAGAAACATACCAGAGATTGAGGAGGTATTAGATAGAGCTTGCTACCAAATTCGTCACCATCATCATCACCAGCACCACCACCATCATCATCATCATCTCTTAAGTACATCATCACATCACAAGCTACATTGTATGAGTGCATTTCAAACCAACACTTCCAAGGCAAATAATTAGTGAATATTTTACTGAAACAAATCAATTAAAACATTTAATAATGATAAGAAATATTTACACAAATTGTAAATTGTAAATTTCTGGAGGACTTGAGATTTCATTTTCACATGGTTTTGTAATCCATGAGAAGATTTCATATCCCACAAGAATTGAGATTCATTTATTTAATTTATTCATTATTCATTTATTCATTTAATTAATTATTCGTTTATTCAATTTATTCATTTAATCAAAAAAATAGTTCTGAACTAGCATTGAATTGATTCCAAGCTGTGGAAATTATAAAATCCCCCTCCAAAAAAAAATTCAAAATTGAATGAAGATCACTAAGTCATTGTTTCAGATCAGCTTAGCTGCAAAACAACTGCAGCTGTTTTAGGATCAAAGAATAGTTTAAGTTCATTACATTACAGACAAACTGTTGCAAAAGATTACTTGACATTGATTGATCTTTAATAACAACACGACTAAGATCTATGATCGTTTGTTTTGTTCAATGATTGCCAACTTATTAACTGTAGTTTATAAAAGGCAGTCTCATTCCAAAAACTTATTTAGCCATCAGAAAAGCATTTAAATTTACGGTCGTTAATCGGTTATCTCTCAACGAAGTTAATTTCATAGAGCTTGCTCATAATCGACTGTAGTCAGCTTAGCCGAAAATGAAGTCAAAAATGAATTCAACTCACAGCTAAATACGATGGCTGAGGCGGCTCCGACAGCGCCAAAGAATGGAGTGTATTCTGGTTCGCCTTTCGACATTTTCTTGTGATTTTCTTTAATTCTTCTAAAAACAAAAACGATGAACGACCAACGAGTCAGATGCTGTTCCGTCCAACCGTCTGGAATCAAAATGGCGTGGAATCGGCGTTCGACGATCGAACTTTTTGCAAATCAGTCGAGATTAAAACCAAACTATACGAAACTTTTGGCTTTCAGTCACTAACTACTTCTCCGAGTTTATGAATTCTTTAGCGAAGAAAACGATTGCTTTTAAAGCCAGAACTCCTAACGAGAACAGACCGGCCGTCGGCGATCGACTTAGCTAGCCGCAGACGAGCTACGTAGCGCACGAAAATTCGTCGAATTAAAATAAATAATGTTAATAAGATGATAATTCTCACCAAAATCTGAGAAATAGAGGTAGGGAAATGAAAATCACATGCAAGCAGAAAGAAGCCAGCAGAACGGACCGACGAGGGCAGAGCTGGCTGAAAATGGCGATCGATAAGCAATGAGTACACGACATGATTGTGTCTTCTACGTCTATTCATTCAAGACATGCACATCTGGTTGCAACCGCCGCCATTCCGGTTGGCCATTTTCATGGCTGTTACGATTGGTAACAATCAATGTCGCCATTGAGCGGATTATCTTTATTTAACTGTGTATTAATCTGCAGTTCCCCCCCACTCACTCCCCACTTCTGCATTGCTTTGTATTTTAAATGTTTGAAGCTTTGACTCAATTTAAAGGCTCTTTAGTTCATTTGAGAAATCAGAGCGAAGCTAAAATAGATTTTTAAAATCTAAAAATTAAGGAAGCACCAATGGAACTTTACGAGGTGAAAGCCACAACTAATTAATCGAGACTTGAAGGGCTCAAAGCATTCGTTAAAGTTGATCTTATGCTGAATTGTGATCTACCGAAATCCCCGAAAAAAACACAAACAAGCAAATTTTTATTTCATTCATCTTGAAAATTGCTTTTGCAGCGAAGGTTTGTTGTCACCAGAATTCTCGATTTCGCCGGCATTCTCAGGATTTACTGGTTGTCGTTCGAAGTACGGAGATAAAAGACAGGCTTGTGTCAAAAAATAATATTTTACAAAATATAATTAATGGAGATAAAGCAACCCAATTTGGTCGCTTAATCAAAATCCTAAAAAAGACTTCTTAGACTCTATGGCTTAGAATGTTTTCTAAACGAGATTTATAATTTTTGCATTATGTAATAATTTTACATATTAAAACTTTAAAGATTTACAAATAAGGATGAGATTTAATTTTTCAAACTAAAAATGGAAATTTGAGGCCAACGAAAATTTTCCATTAATTACTTTACATTCGCTAGATGTCACCTCACCAACATTCGTCCGAAAGACACGAACACTCCACAGACCTACGTTCGAATCTCGTCTTCGTACCAAATTAACCCAAAATAAATGATTCAATTGCAGGCCTCACTTTTAAGCACAAAAGCTCCTCAAAAGATGTCGACCTCACCACCGCCATCGCAGGTAGACACGACCACCGGCGAGCACAGCCAACTGGTGGACACACCTGACGGCTCAACTGCCTCCACGGATACAAACTAAATGCACTCACTAACCTACGCTATGAATGTTATTGCATACGATATCTAATGAGCCAATCACTTAACAACCCCCCACCCAACCCAACCCAACCCTCCTCATCAACCTATTGAAACCCACCCAACCAACCACGAGCCAAAATTATGCTCGACCGCGTCTCTACAGAGATCTGTGAGCCACGGCTAGACTCAAAGTAGTAAATAAATAAATAAAATAAATAAATTAATTAATTAATTAATTGATTGACAGCAATGATGACTCAATTATGTAATCAACAACCATTCAGGGGCGGCGGTTGCACCTGACCCCCCTAAACTAAGACCCTGGGACTGTTCTTAAGAGCTTTTGTTGGGTACTAACGACTGACAAACATAAATAAGTTAGTACCACCGTTGCAAGTTGTACCGTGTATGATGAGTAAGCCTAAAGAGATGTTGAAGACGACGACGATGATGATGACTTTGATGAGGCAACTGTTGTTGTTGTCGTTGCTGTTGTAAGTTGTTGTGAAGTTGTTGAAGGTGTTGAATCAATCAACCGTGGAGTCAATCAATCAATCAATCAATCAAAAAAATCAATCAGTCATTAGAGTTTGGATCAATCTTCCTAGAACCGGCTCGACTCCTTTCCTCATCATAGACCTGCATTAGTTCCGGGAGGTGATACCTTATCAGATCTGCATCTGCCAATTTTATTCCAATTTATTCCAGAAATTAACAAAATTAAAAAATCATATATAAATATAAATATAAATTTCTATAAATACAGTTAAATGGAAACTTTTATAAATAAATAAATTTTAATAATTCATTAATTTTAAATTAACTTAAATAACATTTTTAAATCAATTTAAATAACATTTTAAATCAATTTAAATAACATTTTAAATCAATTTAAATAACATTTTAAATCAATTTAAATAACATTTTAAATCAATTTAAATAACATTTTTAATTAATTAAAATTTTTATTCTACATTTATTAAGAGATTTATTAACAGATTTCCATGGTAGTCACCGACAAACAAACCATTTTCGTCGAATTCCGGCAGAGGGCTTTCCCTATCACGTATGATCTCTGCAGTTGGAAGAATAAAAACAAACTTATGCAAATCTCAAGCGATGTAACGATGTTCTTATTATGACCACAGCTTTTAATATTAATTATTCATTTTAATATTAATTATACATTATTGTTATTTTAATTATTCATTAATATTAATTAATTAAACCATTACAACCTATTAAATATTCGTACCAATTATTACTTACCATCAACGATTAACAAATCACAAGTTACACGTTACATTAAAAATTCAGTAACGTAATTGAATTATAATAGCGAGATCACCAAAAAAAAATAACAATAATAATAATAAAAATAAAATAATAATAATAATATTTTAATTGATTACAATCAGTCCAAAACCAAAAAGTAATGGCTAATAAATAAACAAACAAATCAATAAATAAATAAACAAACAAATTAATAAACAAATTAATTAATTAATTAACAAATTAATGAAGTTGAATAATAAATTAGACACTCACTAATCACAAGGTAGACGACAAAGACAAGGACGAAGGCCACTAAAGAAAAGATCAAAGAAAGGAATGAATTCGTCTGCAAAGGATCCATTTTGACGTCTGCCACGTTTTCAGACAACGGGTGGAGTTCATCTTTTGTCGATGTATTTAGGGCTGCAATATTGGTAGTATTGGTAGTATTGGTAGTATTGGTAGGGTTAACACTACTGTATGAGTTATTATATATATATTAAAATATATTATATTAATAATGTTATTTCATAATATATTTATAATTTGAACAATATTATTTATTTATTTATTTATTTATTATTGGTAGGGTTAACACTACTGTATGAGTTATTATATATATTAAAATATATTATATTAATAATGTTATTTCATAATATATTTATAATTTGAACAAAATTATTTATTTATTAGTGGTAGGGTTAACACTATGAGTTATTATATATATTAAAATATATTATATTAATAATGTTATTTCATAATATATTTATTATTTGAACAATAATATTATTTATTTATTTATTAGTGGTAGGGTTAACAAAAATAATAATAATAACAATAATATTAATAAATTTATATTATTAATTCATTAATAACATTAACGATTGATGATAACAATAAGCTTGATAGCAATAATAATATTTTTTTTTTAAAGTTTATGAATTTATTAAACAAACAATTATGAAACATAACACAATGAAACAAATTAAACTTAAAATACAAAATAAACTCAAAGGGTCAGTCTTAAGGAAGCGCAAGCTTCCGCTAAACAGACTGACCCTAATAATAATAAACGATAATGAATAGATTAAACTAATAATTCTAAAAAAGTAAATTCAACTCATTCCCCCCTCCATCCAGCTGGGGAGCTGAAGCCCTCAAGCACACACACGCACACACGCACACACGCACACCTCGTAGACCTGTGCACTCGTCCTTGACCCTGAGGAATCCCGCGGAACATTCGCAGACATAGGATGCGAAGTTGTTGATGCAAATCTCCATCGAACCGTTGCATGGAGAGGGGGCCGTGCACTCGTTTATGTCTGGACATTGGCATTAATTATAATATTATAATTATTATTATAATTAAAATACAGTTAAAATTATATTATACTAATATTATAATTAATATTAATTATAAAATTATATTATACTAATATTATAATTAATATTAATTATAATGTGAACATTAATATTCATGAAGAAAGAAGAATCGTTAATATTCATGAGGTTATATTTAGATTTTTTTTTGCAATAATAAATGATGGCAGTATGAGAATGGATCAATGAAATATTGTTGCATAATTAACTGTTACGATTAATATAATAATGATAATAATAATAGTAATAATAACATTAATAATAATAATGTCATAACATATAACAATAACAACAATATATGATAATATAATAATAATAATAATAACAACAATATATGATAATATATAATAATAATAATAATAACAATATATGATAATATATATTAATAATAATAATAATAATAATAATAATAATAACAACAACAACAATAACAACAGTTGTAGTGCTTACCTTCACACAAGATCTTAAAGTGTGTCTTAACAACGCTCAATCCTTTAGCGCACTGACATCTGAACTTTCCAGACACGTACAAACACTTGGCCTGCTCGCCACACAGAGAGTCATCCTTTTGACAATCGTCCATTTCTTCGAATATAATAATAATTACGTGTAATAATAATAATAATAATATTTAACGTAATTACGATAATAATAATAATAATATTTATTTTAATAATAATATTTGTTTTAATAATATTTATTTTAATACCATTATTACATAATGAATATAACAATAACAATTATTAAACAATTACCACTGTTATTATTATAATCATATATAGATGAATTAATATATATTACAATATATTATATTAACAATTTTTATTACATCTAATATTATATTAATAATATTATTACATAATATATATTATATTAATAATTGTATTACATAATATATATTATATTAATAATTTTATTACATAATATATATATATATATATTTATAATTTGAATAATATTATTTATTTATTTATTTATTTATTTATTTGTTAGTATATCTGGAAACCACACCACGGCATCTGAAAGGTGTTTCTTGTTTCATTCCTTGTTTACAGATGCATTTGAAGGAATGTCCTACGTTCGTGCAAGTAGTTGTTGATAAGTCACACAATCTCAGTCTTTGGCAGTAGTCAGAGTCTATGAACAATAATAATAATAATAATAATAATAATATTAATAATAATAACAATAATAATAACAATAATAATAATAATATTAATAACAATAATAATAATAATAGTAATAATAATAATAACAATCACAATAATATATAAAAGGACGGGAGAAATGACCTCAATAAAAATAACAAATTCAACAACAACGACCATGATAATAATAATAATAATTCATTCATCACCGGCTGTGAGACCGAGAAGAAGCAGGAAAAATGTGTATAATAATAATAATAATAATAATAATAATAATAATAATAATAATAATAATAATAACAATAACAACAACAGAACAACATTAATCACAATAATAACAATAATATTAATATAAAAAGACGGGAGAAATGACAACAATAAAAATAACAAACTCTTAATAATAATATTATGATTATTATATATATTATTATATAATATTATTATAATTGACAATAATCTTTATTAATAATAATATTAATAATAATAATAATAATAAAGATTATGTACTAAAATAAAAATATAATTAACAATCCAAATGTTTAAACACCTATTCTCTCCAAATCAAATCAAATCAAAGTGGTTGTTGTTCAAATTCAACTTACAAACACATTTCCCATCAACGAGTGCAGAACCAACTGGACACCTGCATTCGTAACCACCTTCTGTGTTTACGCACTTGGATATGTTGTCGCAGGGATTCCTCAGGCATTCATCTATGTCTGATAGGAATAATAATTAATAATAATAATAATAATTTTATTATCGTATTGGCGATAACAATAATAAAGATGATGATGATGATTATGACCCTCAAAATACTGCATCTCCAGTGATGATGACGATGATGATGATGCAAATGATAACGACTAATAATAGCAATACTGATGATTATCACGACAATAACAACAACAACAACAACAACAATAGCAAGACAAGCGAAGCAGCAAGTCCAAGACAGCCCGCCAGCTACCCAGTAACTGGTTCTACCCAGTAGCACTACCCACTACCCAGTGGTACTACCCACTAGAACCAGTACTACCCAGCAGAAGTACCTAACAGTACTACCCGGTAGAAGTACCTAACAGTACTACCCGTTAGAAGTACCTAACAGTACTACCCAGTAGAAGTGCCTAACAGTACTTCCCCAATGGCACTACCCACCTACGCATTTGTCTCCCTTTCTTTTGTAACCCAGCAAGCACATGCAGGCCCTGTTTCCGTCCTTCCAACCGCAGATCATCTTCTCGGGACACTTCAGCTTGCTACCGCAGCTTCTCAACGGCGTCGACGCGTCGCGCTCAGGTTCGTCGCGGTGGGAGGTCGTTGCGTTAGTCACGTAGGTTAGTATCGTCGACGTGGTTGCTGCAGTTGTTGCTGCGGTGGTTGTTGCTGCAGTTGTGGTTGCTGCGGTTGTTGCTGCAGTTGCTGGAAGAGTGAAACACACTTGTTTTTGTTGTTGCTGTTGTTGTTGTTGTTGGCACGTCATATACTTATCATCATTATCGGTTCTGTTAATGAGTCAGCTATTCCTAATATCACGTGATATGATTATTTATAATAATTTTAATATATAATTTTAATGAATAATTATCATAGCAATTGTTATCTTTCCAATATTATTGCTAAACACTGGACATGATTGTCTCACCAATTCTTAGCGCTAACAGACTGACTGTTGTCATGACGACTGACACGCGACGTTTAAAAGACATTAAACCAAATTAACTCTAAAAATTAACAAAAATAATAGTAAAAAATAATAATAAACTTGATCCTGCAACTCATCAAAACTGATCAATAAAGACAAATTGCTAAAAAACACTAGCGGGCCTCACCAGAGGTCTCAATGGAGGTCTCAGCGGAGGTGGTCTTCTGGTCACCCTTCCTGAGGCAGTGAATGCCCTCGTAGTTGTTGGTGCAAACCCTGCACGTCCCGTACTCGTCCCAGTCTTGGCACAACAACATAGAGTTGCAGGGAGGTATGCAGGCTGCAAAGTGATGATGATGATGACGATGGTGACGATAATGATTATGATAATGATAATTATAATGACGGTGGTGACTGTGTATGTGATGGTTACGACTTAATAACAACAATATCAGCAGTAATAATAATAATTATTATTATCACCACCACTTATCATTATCCTTACCATCACCACCCTCGTCGTTGTCATCACCACCACCACCACCAACACCATCACCACCACCACCACCACCACCACCATCATCATCATCATCATCGTCATCATCATCAGTATCATCATTATTATTATCATTATTATCATTGTAATTATTACAATTATGTCACAATACTACTATATTCCAAATAAATCATTGACAGCAAACATTTTACTTTTGTAAACAGCGGCGTGCGACACTCCACCACAGAAGTTTGCGTCGTCGTCTGAGCACAAAACGCTGCAGGAGTTCGAAGCCCGCTGTCGCTGGTCGTCCACGGACAAAGCTTGGCTTTCGCAGCTGCACATCTTTCCGTCCTTCAAAAATAAATAAAATAAAAAAAAATGGAAATAAAAATAAAAAATAATTTAAATTAAATTAAATTAAATTAGTTTTAAGATGATGTTCATAAATTTTGTTTGTGAATTTTGTTTTTATTAAATTTTAGACGGAAATAGTTCAAAATGTTGCAAAGCGATTATGTAGAGAAATTATTTTTAATAATTTAATAATTAATAATTTAATATTTAATAATTGATCATTTAATAATTAATAATTTAATAATTAATAATTGATATTTTTTTGTTCTTTTAAAATGGTCAACTCCAAAATAATGTTTGAGTTTCACAACTTGAACGTGTAAAAACCACTTTGCACAATCATCTCTATTTTTGAAGATCTATGGCCAGGTAACATAATATTATTATCTAAGTTCTAACATAATATTAATATCTAGGTTCTAACATAATATTATTGTATTATTATAATATAATAATAATTAACATTAATAAAACTATTACCAGATTGTTACTTCATTCTGAACAATAACTTCATCGTTATCACCTTACTGATGTTGTTATCATCATCATCATCATCACCATCACCAATCACCATCATCATCATCATCATCATCATCATCATCATCATATCATTATAGTAGTATGTTGACATGTGTAACTATTTCAGCTGTAATGGATCAATGTGGATGCCGCAAAAAAGCTATACTAGAATAATAATAATAATAATAACTCAAGCAAACTAATATAATAATAATAATAATAACAATAATAATAATAATCATCATAATAATAAGAAGTCATAATTGTACAAATATATCTAACACCTGGTTATTGACAATTAGAAAACAGAAATAAATAAATAAAGCTAAAAAATCATTTTTAAAACTCATCGTTTTCGTACGGAGAGCAAAGCAAAGTAATCATTTTGACAGTGCCTCAAGCACCTGGCAATCGTCAGGTTCGTTTCCATGATTAATAGTTTTCTGGTTGACGCCACATCGAAACAGCCTACGTAATAGGGAAGCTGGAGAAGCACTGCAAGCAGAAATTCAATAAGACATTATAATTTTAATTTAAACATGATATTAATAATAATAATAATAACAGCAATAATAATAATAATAATAAACTTGGACTGAAAACATTATCATACGACCATTCCAAATTATATATATACATTAGACGTTAAACTTAATCACGTTATATCACAATCCAAACATTGATGACGACGACGATGATATAAGTGGCGATAATAGAAATGATAATGAGGATCTGTCATGGCTAACCTATATAGACAGAATAGACTCCGGCACCACCGCATTCATAATTTTTAGATCCGCATATCTCGCGGCATCTAACTCTGGGTACCTCGTCTGTTCCCATCTGTAGACCGCAATAGCATCCATTTTTTTTCTAAGAAATGGCAGAACCAGCATCATTAAAAAATGAGTCAGCAACTACCAGCAATTCATGCAAAAGTCTATTGGTGATGCCACATAAGTTTATAACGACATCTTTGACAATCATTAAATGCAATTTAGTCGACTGGTATCTGATGACAGGCAAAACCAACTCACTGGCATAAGTTATCAGTTTAAAGTGGATTTCCAGAGTCGGGATATAGGGTAGGGTTTGGGTAGGGTCAGGGGTTTGAGCAGGTTATGTACTAAAGATCCTCTGTTAGCCTGTGAATTGTTTTAGCCAGTCAGTCACTTTTCCAAGACTGTAACTAGCAATTGTAACTGTGATGAACAGTAACAAATTGGGAATAAAAAAATGTTTCGAAGGAGTAGCCTGACTACCGAGAGGGCCAGGTAGGGAAATCTAGTCGAACAGACGCTGTAACAAGAAAGTGGATCCTTGTCCCGCACGGCGTAGGGGAAGGAGCGGAAACAGCCCCGATAAACCATCATGGCCTCTCCACCGCCGTCGGCTGAAACGAAAGAGGTAGGCATAGGACTTAAGGTGTGCTCCAAAACCAGCTCTACATCCGACGACACGGTTAACCCGCACCATAAAACAAAATAATCTTCCACGCAACTGAGAAAGAAACAGAAACAATTCAACTAACCGTAAGTATAAGCTTCGATTTCATTGATCGAAAGAGTTCCCGATGAGTATGCCTTTAACCGAATGTTCTCAGCCAATTTCGATTGGCAATTGATCATCAGCTTCCCGTCTTCTTTCAGTCCCAACGTGGCAGGCTTCGGATGAGAAGAGCACACGTATAGATCGCTTCCAACGCTCAGCTGAACTAAGAAATAATCCAATTGATTTTTTGCTGCAACAAAATTGAAAAAAATAAATGAAAATCACATTCTTTCTAGCGGCTTCGTGAAAATCTGTTGAGACCCGGAGCTAAATGTTTGAGGTTACGATATTTTAAACGAAACGAATAACTAATGCCGTGCAGATAGCAATCCACCCAGAAACGTCTTATAATTCATAGATCGACAGGAATTGAGTAACAACGAAGTAGCTTTCAACTGGCCATTTTATTTAACTCCGAAATCTGAAGATCAAACGCCCTAAAACCAACCCAAAAGAGCAACTTAACAACATGGCGCCCCACCTCCTTCAACAAGGACGTCTGGCTCGGGCCCGCGAAATCTCATTTAGCCAGCGTAGCTACTGCGCATGCTTCAGTATATGCGTAATGTCACGATTAATATATTGTATATTTATAGAAATTATTTTAAATTTAATTAAAGTTATTTAAAAAAATTATTTTAATTAATTTGTAATTAAAAAATGCCGTTAAGACAACCATCCCAACATTTGACGAACAAGTTATTCCAGAGTTGGATATTTAATATCACAAAAATTAAAACCGCTTAAAATAATATAATGCTAATTTGAAGCTTACTCTCGTCATCTTTGTCTCCATAAATGACGATGTAATTGACATAATATACTTGCTCCATGTCCACGTCAATATATGCGGGAAATTCACAATCGAAGATGGGAGAATCAGGTGGTCGTTCGTTCGTTACGCCGTCCACAAAATAATCGAATCCCGTATTATTACCACAATAGCTGACCGATTTTCCGAGAGCAACGTTCATAACAGCCATCTCTGCATGAACGGTTCTGCCTACGAAAGTAAACAAAGTTGATTAGGATATAGGTTAAAATGGAAGAGTTGCAATTTGTTTTGGAGGTTGTGCCAGCATGGTCCATTCTAATATTCCATCGAATTTATTTCTTTGTTAATTGGAAAAATTGCAATTTAAAATAATGTCTATCTTTGATTTTTCATAATTTCATTATTTTCACTTCCGTGAAAATTATTTCGTAGTTAAGTCCTCCGTTTTGCGCATCCATATTCATTTCAAAATCTTAAATTTTAACGTAAACGTAAATGTAAAATATCTGCTATCTGTGAAATCACGACTTAAAGACCTGAGATAAACAAAGTCCATAAGAGAAAGAGAACCGCGATCATGTTTCGTCCATATTTGTCAACGGAGTGACGCACGAAACCGTAGTTAGCCAAACTTTTAAAAGTAGACTTCACTTAAGATATTACATTTCCAGTAAATATAAATGTTATAAAATTTAATTAATAACTCTTGAATTGTATAAGAATAAACAGAGTATAATTTCTACCATAATTTACTTGCATTTTAACTTGAAGGCGTTAATTAAAAACAAAATCCGACCTTTAAAAAATCACCCAGTTAACTTAAAACTTATGACCCTAAACACCTCTTTTTTTCGTCCGGGGGGAGGGGAATTATGGGAGACAATGATGGATCATCCACGTTATCCCCGAAAGACGATGTAGAAGTTGCATTGACCCTGACGACGTTAAATTCAAGGGCAACGTATGAAGTGATCAACAGAGTTTTATAGCATTTACAAGATTCATGAATGAATTTTAAACTGACACCCGTCTTGCTATATTTTTGTTGTTGCTGTTGTATAAAATTACATCTGCTTAAATTTGTCGTAATGCTGTCTCTGAAAAACAAAAACCGATATTAATCACAGTAGAAGATGGCAAAAGATGAAGAGTTGAAACCAACTTGACGCGTCAAAGTTTTCAAGTCAAACTGGAGTCAAAGCGAATTACTCTACCGATATAAGATGCACTCCGTAAATTATGAAGAAATGAATTTATGAAATTATGATTCCATCTTTAAAATGCAAGTAGCTTTTTATTCTTCTTGAGGTTCACTGGTTTCTAAAGTAGGCGATTCATTTTCCTCGTCCGTTAAAGGTGGAGCCATGACACTAAATAATGGTAATCAAATTAGTGACGATGCCAGAAATAATAATAACAACACAATTAATAATAATAATAATAATAAAATAAAAAATAACTGTGGTTAAAATATTTTATTTGCTCTGAAGGCTCAGTGACACACATCCGGTGTGCATGGTAGACTAACCAGACCATAATGGCGATGGCCAAAAAGCCAAAAATCAGGAAAGCGATGAAGTAAGTGGAGAATCCTTCACGAACGGAATCGCTGAACAGATACTCAGTGACGTTTTCTGGAGTGCAACAGGAAAAAAAAAAGGCACGTTGTAATTCTATTTCCATTCAGTTTTTACTTTAAATACTTTTTTTTAATCATTTAACTTTTAAACAATTGATTTTATTATATTAATATATATATATATATATGTATGTATTTTGAAGCTTCTCATTTTCGTTATTATTTGTACCTCAAGTCAGTTTTTCTACCGTTATATAAAAATTTAAAAAAAATTTTACATTACTATTGCATTACTTTTCTTATTAGTAATATATTCTCACTTATGCAAACTCGATGCGTCATTCTGAAATAGCCAGGCTTGCAAGAGCAATCGTATGAACCAATTTGGTTGGCGCAAATTGTGGAAGAAACTTCACACAGCGGAAAGCTACACTCGTCAACGTCTGTAGAAGTAAAGATGCATAGAAAGAGTTAATTAATAATAATAAACTAATTTATGATATTCGTGAAGATTACGTAATAATGCTTCAGAGCGTTGTTCGAACCAGATATCTGGTGACAAGTTGAGGTTTACAAAGTTACTCGATTAACATCTTTTTCTAAATCAAATTTCCCAGTTAATTGAACATACATTGTAGATGTCCCAATAATAATCAAATAATAATAATGATAATAATAATAATAATAATCCAGAAATCATAAGCCACATAACGTCGGGTTGCACTTTCGTTATATGCTGACATAAAAAGGTGGCCAGTTACATTCACTGGATTGTATGCCGTGAGCTAGGATGTGAAGTTCCAAAGAAACGGTACGAACCACACCTCAAAGTGTGACAAATATAAAGGATTCCACCATCTTATGGGACTACGCAATTATCACGGACAGGAAAATATTGGCCAACAGACCCTACATAGTCATCCAGGACAGGAGATCCAAGTCGTGCATGCTAATTGATGTTTCAGTCCCGGATGATAAAAACATCATGTTTAAAGAAGCTGAAAAAATTAACAAATACAAGGACCTGGAGATTGAGATTAACCGGATGTGGAACGTGAAGTCTAAAGTCGTACCGGTAATTGTAGGAGCGCTCGGGACGCTAAGAAAAGACATTGCAAAGGGTGTAGAGTTAATACCAGGACGACCAAAGACTTCGGAGATTCCAAAGATCTCCTTACTGGGCACTGCCCACATTCTCCGGAGTGTTCTTGGGTGAATCGCTGAGATCACTGGTAGTGCTCAGCCTTCATTCCTCACCGGCAATGAAGCCGAGAAGAAGAAGAAAAAATGTGTATAATAATAATAAAACAAAGGAACTTTATAAATAGCCGAACAATAGACAAAGTAAACACTAAATTCACTCTCATCTGGACATACCAGAATAAATAGCCGAACAATAGACAAAGTAAACACTAAATTCACTCTCATCTGGACATACCAGAGCATTCCGTATCATTGCCCCGCTTGTCATATCCAATTATACAAGCGCATTCGTACGAATCCTTAATGGGCAGACACTCGGTGTTCGGTTTGCCCTTGCACTTGTCACCGGTGGAACACACGTTTGAAAGTGTGACGGCCGGGATCGTGTCCAATTCTTTGGGCGGTGGTAGCAGAGGGACTGCATGGGTTGTGTCGCGACCCCCAGCGACTGGCGCGACTGTTTGGTCTGCGGTTCTTGCTGCTGCTGCTACTGCTGTAGATTTCTGTTCCGTAACTGTTGATGTTGTCGTCGTCATCGGCGATGTTGCAAAAATCGATATGTCTGTAAAGACATCAAGATAGAAGATTACTTAAAATAAGAATTTATTTGCAGTTTTGCACTCCTGCTCAACAATGACAAATTTTCCAACAAGATCTGGAGAGAGAC
The DNA here is from genome assembly GCA_034509925.1 of Hirudinaria manillensis. NCBI lineage: Eukaryota > Metazoa > Annelida > Clitellata > Hirudinida > Hirudinidae > Hirudinaria > Hirudinaria manillensis. The sequence continues at coordinate 1,589,574 of CM067537.1, forward strand.
AGACAGACAGACAGACAAAGTGATAGACTTTATTAAAATTAAAAGTAGTTTTTTTTTTTTACAAAATTTCACTTTGCTAATGATAGAAATTTTCGAAAATACGTGCCAAATTCTTGTTAGCTAAAGACGACTGAAAGTCCGACAATCAATAAACTTAATTAATAGATCATAATTCACAATTAATAAACATAATTAATAATTTACCGACAGCCATGCAGTAACTAGACAGGTATCCGGGCTCGCAATTCGTATTACACTGTCCGAATTCATTCCACCCGCCATTGCATCGAAACACGTTCAGCCATTTTAAGTTCTTTTTCGTCTCAGTTGTTTTAGCTGTTAGTTTTTTTATATTTATATTTTTTTTTAAATTTTTATATTAATGTTAAATAATCGCAATATTATTATTATTGTTATTATTATTATTATTATTATTATTATCATCGTCATCATCATCATCATCATTATCATTTCCATAGATAGTGAATAAGCAACAAATGTTTCGTAAATATTTAGAGCCTTTTAGTTTTTATCATCTATGAATTTAACAATAATTTTACTTTCCCTCCAATAATAATTTTAAAAAAATAAATTAAATAAAAAAACAATTATATTCCATCGATTAACATGTTCAATACTTCCATAAATTGATCGATATCCCTTCCCTCCGCAAAAGTTGTTTGGGTCATCGGTGCATTTAACATTGCAGGATTTGTACTCGCCAAACTTCGGGACGATCGAATTGTCAGTGCAAGTGCAGTCATTTCCATCCTACGAAGAAAAATAACAGAAGATATAAATTCAAGAACAAAAGAAAAAAAAAATTTCTTATCGGCCATCTTAGGTTGGCCATCTTACCGAGACCGCTGCATTCGTGAAGTTGTAACAGTGACGGATGCATTTAGCAAGGGTCATGCTTCCACTCACGGTCGGAGCGCCCATATCGTCTTTCTTTTCGAAACAACCCTTGAAGTAGGGCAACTGAATGCTCACTGCGAAATTAATTAGAATTAATTTATAAATTGAACGAATAATATAGATTGTCGTCAGAGAAAATCCCGTCTAAACACCTATAAAATATCGTTAATACTATACAAACTTATCGCAAAAAATGGCGGAACAATTTTAAATTTAATTTTTATTGTTTTATTTGTTTATTTATACAATAATTATTATTATTCTATTTATTAATAACAATTATAATTACAATAATTATTAATGATTAACAATATTCTAATTATTAATAACAATTATAATAATTAATAATAATAATAATAATTTCGACCGACCTATATAAACGGAGAAGCCTGCACTTCCACCACAGAAATAGGATCCACATCTCATATTGCAGTCCCCAATCGGCAATTTGGTCGAACTGTGTGGTATTTCACCGCAGTGACATTCTTCGTTGTTCTTAAAAACATAATATATGATATATTATAATATAATATAAATAAAATATATATATTACAACTAGAAATGTTACATAATATAATAGATAATATTTAATATAATATATATATATAATATATTATATATTTACAATTAGTATATAAATATAATATATATTATATTATATAATACTTATTATATATATATATATATTATAATATATTATAATAATAACGGATGCTTTCAGAAAGGGTCAGGTTCTTTTTTCACCCAAAGTCTGTCCGACTGCTCAATGAATTAATTAATTAGAACTACCTTTATTGCAGCAAAGGTGTACCCTTGGCTCGCACACGTACTGAGACAGTCTGACCATTGTCCGAGTTTTTCCTGTTTATCCGATGAAAATTCTTCAAAACATCCGTGATAGATTTTCAAGAACTTATCAGATTCAGAAGCTGAAATTAATAACTCAGCCCTTTGATCTCCCATCGATAACCAACCATAAACGGAAGGCAATTCTATTACAATAAACGATCAAGAGCTTAAATTTAGATTAATATTTAAATTATATTTATATTAAAATAATAAATAAATTTAATATTATATGTTATAATATTTAAATAATATGGTAAATATAGTAACAAATTAAAAAAATTCCTGACCGATTAAGGTAAAAATTTGCACTTCAGTGAGCGAAAGTCCAATGTTCAGTTGAGACTTGATCCTAACCTTAGTAGCCCATCTGACAATGCAATTCACCCTCATGATCGTTCCACCGTGTGTTCCTGTAGAGATACCTAGATACATGGAGCATGGCATGGAAGCTACTCCGTGGTCGGCCAGTTCCACGACGAAGTAGCTTAGACCACCTTCAACCGAACCTGAGGTAATGATAATGACGAGCACTGTCTGGTTGTAAATTTGCATAAATGCTTGTTATTGCAAATATTAAATTGATTTTTAAACGTTTTCAAGTTAAAAGATTATTTGTCTCAACTCGTTAAATGGATTTAATGAACTGATTATCATTTTAGCTGTTTCTCGGGGTGAGTTCTTAAAATACTCCAGATAACAAAAGGTAACAGTTGGTGATACTCAATGACATACGATGCATGTTCTAGATTTAACATTTTAACAATGTCCGATACATATCGTGTATCGTACGCGTATTTGCTGTACCCGTACAATGTGTACAGTTTATACGACCAAGCAATTGGTAGAGAAATTCGAAATAACCGTTGTGAGCTCCTTCGTATACGTTAACATAATGAATCAAGTAGGATTCTGTAAAGCTTAGATCAACAAATGAAACTGTAGAACATTTTTCGTAGATGGCTTCTTTATTGTCAGGACCGATCACTCCGTCGACGATCACTTTAGACAGATTTTTCGTGTCACAGTAAGTCAATGATGACGAGCCGGCCACGTTGCGTTCTAAGACTCCTGCCCAAATTGAATGAGTTAATTAATTAGGCTGACTGAGAAGGGCTGAACGATGATTCCGTGCAGTGGTTCGTATTTATTTATTTATTTATACATTTATTTATTTATTTGTTCATTTATTTATTTATTTATTTATTCATTTATTTATTCATTTATTTATTTATTTATTCATTTATTTATTTATTTATTTATTCATTTATTTATTCATTTATTCATTTATTCATTTATTCATTTATTTATTTATTTATTTATTTATTTATTTATTCTTGTAAATTCTAATACAAATGTACCTGAATTTATTCATATATTTATAAAATACATTCATCAATTTATGATAGAAAACTGGTCAATTAAAAATATGAGGACATTTTTTTTTAGTAGGTCCTAGATCGACCCTCAAAAAGAGCGACATCTACCTAACAATTCTTCCGTCCAGATATAGTAACACCCTAAATGTGGTAATAGACACATTGCCCTCAGGGAATATCTTTAACTGGGTATTTTTGAGAGTGTTAACTAATTACGCTGGAAAAGTTGTTGTATGGTTTTAAAGACTTGACCTAACCTTAACCCTAAGCTAACCTTAATTATCCCTAACCCTAGTCCGGTCAAACGATTCAATTGCAAATGATTATATGTCTAATAACCTTGTCCAAAACACAAAACAAAAATAAGATTGAACAACATTGTTTAGTTTTGGAATAAATAACGTAAATAATCAAATACAACACGATGACGTCTCTCAAAAATAAATAAATATTCTATCATATTCAATTAAAATTTTATTAATAATAGTAATAATTTTTTAACCATTAATTTGTTTTTTAGCTCGAAATATTATATTTATTATAGTTATGTATAACTATATTGAAAATATCTCTCCAGGTAAGGCACGAACATCGAAAGTACCTATCAGTCTACATAACAGACTCTATGATAGTCTTAAGAATCAATGAAATATCAAGGAGTATTGTTACAAACCGTAGGCCTTCTTAGGCCTTCTTAAAGCAAGGAGTTACAATGACTGAGCGCTATATCAATGTAATTGAATTGTAAAATATCACTTTAATGAGTATTTTGTGTTCGTCCGATAAAAACTACATAATTTAAATCTAATTGCAAATCAAATAAATATATTTTAAAAAAATATACGGCTTCCAAAATTTAAATACGGTTTAACAAATAAAAATTATTGATTCAAACTAATACACGATAATAAATAATTACAAGTCGAATATGAATATTGGCCGCGTTCGACCAGCCCCGCGAACAATTTGCAGACGTCACTAAAAAAAAATGTAAACAATGTATATAGGTTTTGCAGTCATTTATTTCAAATTAATAATAATATTTAAAAGTATATTTATATTAAAACTTTCTCATGAATATTCAGAGATAACATTAATAGCATTTAAGAGGTCAAAAATAAGTAAATAAATAAGTATTATCCTGAAAGGAAATGCCTCGTCCGGCCATCTTTAGATATTCATATTAATCATTTGCTAACTGAGTAACTGTAATTGTTACATTTTGTGATTTCAGAGCATATTTTAAATATCAATAGCATTTATTATTATTAGTTTATTATTACTATTATTATTGTTATAACCATAATTAGTTTGAGGACCCCGGGTTATTACATTATTATTTAAACAATTAAGGTTTAAATCATAATTTTCGCAGATTCGACTGCTGCAAACATTGCACTCGGGAAAAAAGTCAAATTTTGTAACAGTATATATCTTTCGAGCAAAGTTAACGACGGAGACCTCAACAACACCGAGGAAGTCGATTATAGGTGCGGCTATAACGCATTCATCGACGTCATCTTCGACCCAAACCCCGTGCTGATTAAAAGCGTCACCGTATACGAAGGATATGGTTAGGGAGACAAGACTCTTCTCGAATCTTATTCCTCAAATCCCTTTTCATAACCGTAATAAGTTAATATTAAAGTAAATGCATGAGAGGGGCTTTTGAATGTGATTCAATGTTGATTAAAATTAAAAATGTTCAGGTAGCATTATAAAGAAATAAATAACATGTTTAATTCCAATTAGTAACCATATGTCCTTCTTGATATTCTCAATTTAACACTACGTGACTAGCGAAGAATATTTTATGGTAAATTCGTAATATAACATTCTAGTGATGGATATATTTCATAGAGAATCAATAATAACTTGTAACGAATTCGTAGTATATTCTTGTAAAGATTATTTTTCTCTTCGAAAGGAATTCTAATGAATTTATTAATCTATTCTAATATATCTATAATAAATTCTAATACGTATTCTAATCGAATGATATTACATACAATGTAGTGAAATCGAGTTGCATTCATTTTGTAGGATCTGAGGGACAACTTGACGGTTTCATGGTCAGACTAATAGTCGAACGAAAATTTGAGACCTGCGGTATATATCCATACTCCGGCAGAGGACCTGGAAATCCAATGACGGTGGAGTGTCCATGGTATTTAGGACCAGCACGTAGAGTCAGAATCGATTCCATTAAAGACGATGGCTTCTATATTGCTGAAATCGAAGTCGAAAACCTTTGTATGTTTGTTTAACTTTGTTTGTAATAAGTTAGCCACTACTGCTCACTTTGATTTATATAGCGCTCCATCCAGGGGGCGAGATGGGTTGCCCTCGATTAACATTAAGGTCACGTCCTTTACCGATAACGTCGTATGTAGGAACGCAACCATCCGAGCTGACATGCACGTTTAACCTAATTTATATAGCGTTCTGTCAGGGACGAACACAAGACGCAACTATTGTTGTTTTGTACCCTGTTTCGCAGGCTCGATACCACTTAGGGAACCGTGTACGCCCTGCGATACCTCGCCTTGCACTCAGGAATATATGATGTGCTTCAACGAGGGATACGACTACAGATGCCTGTGTCAGCCGGGATATCAAAACATTCGTGGAATGTGTTTTGGTAACGATTGAGAGATAAATGTGATTTAAATTCATGGAAATCATAAATTTGTTTACAGTCATTTTTCAAGTTCCTTTGATTTATAACATCTCTTCTGTAATTATCATCCCCACACGGATCAAAAGAGTTATACTATTAGCACGCACAAGTCCTTGTACGCATCCTATGCTATACTTGTTTAGGTAAATTTAGTAATCTCTATAGAGGCTGTAAACAAATACAACATTAAACAAAGTAGACGGAAGTAATGTTCATCTAAGATCGTTTCAACCCTCAATATGTAACTTGAACCTCCATGTTGTTGTGCAGCAGATAATACTCATTGTCAACATTTTTCGTTTGAATTAACATACAAAAGAATTAAATTTTATTTTATTTAAAAAATTAAAGAAATACCGAAACGTGGCGTTAGTACGACCCCCTCGGCTCCTCTGCCTAAGATCTCACGCACGAGGACATCAACAACAACACCACCACCAACAACAACAACAACATCACCACCAACAACAACAACAACAACAACTGCCGGCACTACGACCCAGCCGAACACAACCATCCCTACAACCAACCAAACAACGTCTACGGACCTACCTGACGAAATGCCATGTGTCATGCTTGATGGAATTTGCGATTGCCTTCCGGGTTACGTCTTGGTTGGAAACGCAACTTGCAAGTGTAAGACTCGTCGTAGTCGTCTTCTTTCCAACATTATTATTTATAATATTTTAATGTGTATGGTATATTATAATATTATAATATATACCGTCCGATATTACATTATTATAACAAGTATTATTATAAATAATATTATAATAAGTAGTGCATAATTTTATAATATTATAAAACATAGTCCGAAATTACAATATTATAATAAGTGCCTAATATTACAATAAGTAGTAATAATAATTTTATAATATATAATGTATGACATTATAAAGTTATTGTTTTTAAATTATTTGCTTAAATTATTTATTATTTAAAATGTTTGTCAAATGGGCTCAGTTGGTTGACGCTTTCGTTTCATGAAACACGTACCATTATTATAACCATTATTATTTTAACTGTTATTATTATAACTATTACTATTATAACTATTATTATTATAACTATTATTATTATAACCATTACTATTATAACTATTATCATTTTAACTATTATTATTAAAACTATTATTAACTTATAACTACTTCATAATTGTCACAACCCGTGAAAACTATAAAAATTTTAAATTCATAAAACAGCAAATTACCTTTCTATTTATAAAAGCATACTTTTTGAGTACTTCATGTTATTGTATGTACAAAAGCCCACCTTTTGCATACTTTTTCCTTACCCAGGGACTCCGGCATATCGCGATCCTAAAGACTACGAAACTATAATTTACATTTCGTACTTTATGCTTGGATTGATCTCATTCTTGATATGCTCGCAATTGATTTGGTTAGCACTTGGTTAATTTACGAATCGTGCGATGCAATTCAATTTACATTCATCTGGAGAAGTGACAGGCAAAGACAACTCCCAGGTACGAGATTTATCGTTTCACCGTGGATTTCCAGAGTCAGGTGGCAGGGTAGAGTCTCGGTATCGCTAGGGTAGGGTTGGGGTGCGGTCTGGGTGGGTATTTTACTGAAGATTCCCGCCTATGAAGTGGCTCTTGCCTGTTATTTCTCTATCTTTCTACGTAAGATGTAATATGTTCGACCTCAAACTGACCTCGAACAAATGACTTTTGATTTCGTTTTCTGAATTTAAAAAAAAATAATTTAATCCTTTTAAAATTCGAATGCTTAAATTTTAGGTTAGAGATTTTTAATTCAATATAATTTGTAGATGAAATCGAATCTATAAATATGAGTAATTACATTTTCATCGTTTGATTTATTTTTCAGGATGTGTTTGCCTTATGAAGAAAGCTCTGACAGCACGTCTTCCTAAAGGACGTGATATTTTTTAAAATAAAGTCATTTTTTCCTTAAAACGACTGTTAATTTAAGAAATATACATTTAAATTAAACGTAAAGCAACAGAAACTTACAGAAAAAGCTATTGAGCCATTACTTTATCAACTCATCTTAACATATTGTTGCTATGAATGGCACTTAACCAGCATGTGTTATAATTCACGATATTAATTCCACATTTTATAGTATTAAATTATATTATATTAATTCCTTATTTCCATATTATTGCTGGAATATCATTTAAATTATGTGCTGTTGGTGAAATAAAAATCGATCAGTTTCCGTTTCAATCCTTGCGATAAATGAACGATTTGACAGATGATGACCAGCGATGGTTTCAAATTTTAAGATCATTTCTTGGCTAAAACTAAATTTTTATACTTTAAAACAATAATTTTAAAATATTTTTTTATGATTTAACGCATCGACGGAATGAAATTTTTTAACCATTAATTTGATTTTTAGCTCGAAATATATTTATTATGGATATGTATAAATATATTGAAACTATCGTCCAGGTAAGGCATGAACATCGAAAGTACCTATCAGTCTACATAACAGACTCTATGATAGTCTTAAGAATCAATGAAATATCAAGGAGTATTTTTACAAACCGTAGGCCTTCTTAAAGCGGGGAGTAACAATGACTGAGCGCTATATCAATGTAACTGAATTGTAAAATATCACTTTAATGAGTATTTTGTGTTCGTCCGATAAAAACTACATAATTTAAATCTAATTGCAAATCAAATAAATATATTTTAAAAAAAATATACATCTTCTAAAATTTAAATACGGTTTAATAAATAAAAAATAATAATTCAAACTAATACACGATAATAAATAATTACAAGTTGAATATGAATATTGTCCGCGTTCGACCAGCCCCGCGAACAATTTGCAGACGTCATTAAAAAAAAATGTAAACAATGTATATAGGTTTTGCAGTCATTTATTTCAAATTAATAATAACATTCAAAAGTATATTTATATTAAAACTTTCTCATGAATATTCAGAGATAACATTAATAGCATTTAAGAGGTCAAAAATAAATAAATAAATAAATAAGTATTATCCTGAAATGCCTCGTCCAGCCATCTTTAGATATTCATATTAATCATTTGCTAACTGAGTAGCTGTAATTGTTACATTTTGTGATTTCAGAGCATATTTTGATTATTAATAGCATTTATTATTATTAGTTTAATATTATTATTAATTAAATAATTAACGTTTAAATCATAATTTTCGCAGATTCGACAGCTGCAAACATTGCACTCGGGAAAAAAGTCAAATTTTGTGACAGTATATATGTTTCGAGCAAAGTTACCGACGGAGACCTCACAAACACCGAGGAAGTCGATTATATGTGCGGCTATAACGCATTCATCGACGTCATCCTCGACCCAAATCCCGTGCGGGTTAAAAGCGTCACCGTATACGAAGGATATGGTTAGGGAGACAAGACTCTTCTCGAATCTTATTCCTCAAATCCCTTTTCATAACCGTAATAAGTTAATATTAAAGTAAATGCATGAGAGGGGCTTTTAAATGTGATTCAAAGATGAAATAAAGATTAATTAAAATTTAAAATGTTCAGGTAGCATTATAAAGAAATAAATAACAAATGTTTAATTCCAATTAGTAACCATATGTCCTTCTTGATATTCTCAATTTAACACTACGTGACTAGCGAAGAATATTTTATGGTAAATTCGTAATATAACATTCTAGTGATGGATATATTTCATAGAGAATCAATAATAACTTGTAACGAATTCATAGTATATTCTGGTAAAGATTATTTTTCTCTTCGAAAGGAATTCTAATGAATTTATTAATCTATTCTAATATATCTATTATAAATTCTAATACGTATTCTAATCGAACCATATTACATAGTGAACTCGTAATGCATTCATTTTGTAGGATCTGAGGGACAACTTGACCGTTTTTTGGTCAGAATAATGGTCGCCGATTATTTTGCTATCTGCAATAGATATTCAAGACCCGGCCAAGGGCCTGGAATTCCAATGGCGGTGATGTGTGCGCAGTATTTAGGACCAGCACGTAGAGTCAGAATCGATTCCGCTAAAGACAATGGCTTCGCTATTGCTGAAATCGAAATCCAAAACCTTTGTATGTTTGTTTAACTTTGTTTGTAATAAGTTAGCCACTCCTGCTCACTTTGATTTATATAGCGCTCCATCCAGGGGGCGAGATGGGTTGCCCTCGATTAACATTAAGGTCACGTCCGTTACCGATAACGTCGTATGTAGGAACGCAACCATCCGAGCTGACATGCACGTTTAACCTAATTTATATAGCGTTCTGTCAGTGACGAACACAAGACGCAACTATTGTTGTTTTGTACCCTGTTTCGCAGGCTCGATACCACTTAAGGAACCATGTACGCCCTGCGATACCTCGCCTTGCACCCAGCAATATACGATGTGCGTCAACCAGGGACACAGCTACAGATGCGAGTGTATTTGGGGATTCCAAAACATTGGTGGACAGTGTCAGGGTAACGATTGAGAGATAAATTTGATTTAAATTCATGGAAATCATAACTTTGTTTACAGTCATTTTTCAAGTTCCTTTGATTTATAACATCTCTTCTTTAATTATCATCCCCACATGGATCATAAGAGTTATACTATTATCACGCACAAGTCCTTGTATGCATCCTTCGCTATACTTGTTTAGGTAAATTTAGTAATCTCTATAGAGGCTGTAAACAATACAACATTAAACAAAGTAGACGGAAGTAATGTTCATCTAAGATCGTTTCAACCCTCAATATGTAACTTGAACCTCCATGTTGTTGTGCAGCAGATAATACTCATTGTCAACATTTTTCGTTTGAATTAACATACAAAAGAATTAAATTTTATTTTATTTAAAAAATTAAAGAATACATGAAACATGAACCTACTTCCGCCTCGGCTCCTCTGTCTAAGATCATACGCGTCAGGAGAACAAGTAGTGCATAATTTTATAATATTGTTATAACCCTGAAAATAATTAATTAAAAGAATTATTTAAAATTATATGACGCTATAAAATTAGAGCTGTTATACAGAGTCTTCGGTCAGGTTTGATTATGCAGCTAGACAAATCGGGAAACAAGCAAGGCAGAGCGAGAGTCAGAGCAAAAGCAGAGCGAGAGTCAGGGAAATAGCAAATTCGAAGACCTAGGCAATAGGGCATTGAATATCTGGGATTCCCGATCGATAAGCCCCCCTTATTTTCGCTCAAAACAAAGGAGCAAGTGTAGCTCCACCCCCCGTGCATATCATTATGAAATCGTTGGTGAGAACAACGAAGATTAATTGAATTTTAAATGAAAAACGGTTAGGGATAAGGTTAGGGTTAGGGTTAAGGGTAGGGTTAGGGTTTGGGGTAGGGTTAGGGTTTTGGATAGGGTTAGGGTTAGGGTTTTGCTTGATTTAGTATTTTTAAAATATTTAACGTATTTTTAAAAATATTATACATATGTTTTTTTTTAAAACATATCATTCAATTTATTTAACAAATTAGCTATATTTATTAATACTATGCCCGGGGGGTGGAGCTATGCTTGCTCCGATGTTTTGAGCGATAATAGAGAGGGCTTATCGATCGGGTTTACCGAATATCTTCCAAGCCATCTGAATACTTTTAATAAACCTGACCTACCATAATTAGTTTGAGGACCCCGGGTTATTACATTGGTGTCAGAAGTTGGATCTAGAGTTGAAGGGGAATCCAAGATTAACCAAGGTGGAGGCCTATTACGACTTCGAGATCTCTTATATCATGTCCACGCTTTGAAGGGCCTGACCGTAGATGGAGTATTTCCGGAGTTCGCCTGTTCTCTTTCTGCGGCCGGCTATAGTGAAGATCTGGCATTTATCGGGTGCAAGTTGCAACTGCCATGTATTACTCCATTGTGCGACCTTATCAAGAGCTTATTGTAACTGTGTTTGTGAAGGCGTTGAGAGGCAATAGAGCTTAACATCGTCTGCAAATAGTTTGCAGACAATATTAGTATCTTTAAATAGATTTGGGAGGTCATTGATGTATAGTGAGAAGAGAGTAGGTCCAAGTGCACTTCCCTGGGGGACGCCGCTGGTGACACAGGCCGTATCTGATAGAATTCCACCGATATTAACACGTTGGCTCCTCAATGATAGGAAGTCGGCGAGCCATCCTATAATGTTGCCAATGATGCCGTAATGAGGTAGATTGCTTAAGAGTTTGTAGTGTGATACCGAGTCAAAAGCCTTTTTGAAGTCTAGCTATGCAACATCCACTGACTTTCCAGATTGGAGTGCTTCCGACCACTGTTGCATGCATTCAAGAAGATTTGTAACAGTAGATCTGCCTCTGACAAATCCGTGCTGATCCTTGCTTATTAATTTGTGGTGCAGTAAATGATGCATAATTGTTTTGTTGATGATCCTCTCCATTACACGACAACAAGTTGATGTGATCGAAATAGGTCTGTAGTTTTCAAGGAGAACTTTGGGTCCTTTTCTTATGTATAGGAGTAACCAATGCAATTTTCCATTCCTCGGGTAATCTTTGATCTTTAAGGGAAATATCAAATATGTGGGCAAGTGGCAAAGCTAGAAATGTTGCACATTTCTTTAAAAAGATGTTAGGTATTCCATCTGGACCCGAAGATAGTGAAGAGTCAAGGCTTAACAACATCAATCGCACTATATCTGGTGTGAATCTAATTTCCCCTATTTCTGTTTGCTTTTGAAGCGAAAATTCAGGATTCTTTCCATCATCAGTTGTAAAAACTGAGGAAAAGTAGTAGTTGAAGATATCACCTATTTCTGACGGGTCACTAGTCAGGGCACTGGAGGGATGGGCGATCTGGGATAAGACGGCACGGGTGTGAAGCTTACAATCGACATATCTGTGGAACCTTCCAAAATTTTTGCTCCTAAGTAAAATAAGTTCCAATGATGCATAGTGTTGCTTGATGGATTTACTACAAGTTTTGGCAAAGCTGTAGTATCTGGTTCCATTATCAATACTTCGTCCACTCCTCCAGATCTTCCATAGCTTAGATTTTTTATTGAGCAGCTTGTTGATAAAATGGGGATGTCCGTTTTTGCGTTTTCGATCACAGAAAGGAAATTTAGGGATAAATATGCTTATGACTTGATCAATTTGATTTTTGAACTCTTTCCAACAGCAGTGCACATTTGGACAGAATTGATATAGTGTGTTCAGTCAATATATGAGATATATTCATTAACCAGCATGTAGTTTCCTTTCCTGAAGTTGGGAGATGAAGACGATAAGTCCAATTGAAGGCAAGGAGATTGAAATCTCCGAGTAAGCAGATGGTGTGTTTGATTGAACAAAGATGATAAAAACACTTGATGCTCTCATTGGCGTAGTTCTCGGCCTCCACGTCAAAACCTCCATAACGATAGTAGAGTATTATTCTGCACGTGGAATGACTTGTTGACAGGTCAACATAAACAAGTTCGATAATGGAAAACTCATTCGAAATCTTAACTACTAGATATGAAAAACAATTTCTGATAATTAGCATAACTCCACCCCCTTTTGTATCTCTGTCCCACCTAATCGCATGGTAGCTATTGGGACAAAACAATGAGTTGGGGGAGTCAGAATTAAGCCATGTTTCTGGGCAGCAAAAAATATCAGGATCCTCTGAGCTCAAAAACAGAAACACTTCATTAAACTTATTGTTGCAACTTCTGAGATTTGTTGATCTCGAGAAGCTGAGCGTCTCCCAACCCTCCGAAGATATGCTTGTTCTGATTGCAAACGTGTCGTGTCGCGATTGAAAAACACTTTCCTCAGCTCAGGTTCGGGTGAAGATCTAAGAGATGAAGATAGGATTGAATCAACAAAACTTTTACTTTCAAGAGTGACACAGAGCTTGGAAGTAAGACCTCTGTCTCTACCTGGCCTGACAGTCTGATTTTGTTCACAGAATTCCTCGAATATTGTGGAGTCATTTGTGTCAGGTCTTTGTGTAAGTCCTGAGACAATGACATTAGTTGACCTCCGCTCAATGTCACACTTCTCCTTCTCGAAGTCTAATAAGGTCGTTAATTTTGCAAAAGCGTCAATATCTGCAGTTGCATTCAAATTGTTGTCCTTAATAGTCTCAAGTTTCGATAACAATGGTGTGAGAGTGGTTGTTAGGTAGTCTATGAACGATTTAGTGACTTGCATCAACATATTCTGAAACATTACTGTCATATTTTCCGTCAATTTGATCATACATTCGCTGGGTTTCTCATTGAAACTAGTCATTAATTTGTCATTCATCTGCAGCATTTTTTCGAACATACTTTCTGAAAAGTCGCCCAAAACTTCTCTCGGGAAGTCTTCTGATGTAGACGTTTTTTGTTGACCTAGGCATAGCGAAAAAGATGCTCGACAAAATAGAAACAGAAAAACACTGAACTTAAGACCCAGAAACGAAATTTGAGATAGTTAAATCGTTCAAAAGTTCGAGAGTGAAATCAAAACATCCGCTCTTATCGCCCACAACAATTTCTATATTATTGTAATAACCCGGGGTCCTCAAACAAATTATAGAAGGTCAGGTTTATTGAAAGTGTTCAGATAGCTTGGAAGATGTACAATGCTCAATTGTCTAAGTCTTGGAATCTGCTGTTTCTCTTTCACTCGCTCTGCTTTTCGAGATAACTCTGTTTGTCTAGATGCATAACCAAAGACTCTGAATAGTACCCATTAAATAATTCTCAAATTATATTGCCACTCAATTTAATTAATTATTAAATTAATTAATCAGCAATATAATTTAATTATTCTTCAATTATCTGGATCTAGGGATCCAACACTATTGTTGTAACCTTGGGGTCTTGATGAATTATTTAACGTAAGGATAACTTTATTGGAATAAACTAATGGCAAAGTTGTTTAGAAGATCTGGTCGATTGCTTGTCTTGATCGGGACTGCCTAATGACTCGAATCGCTAGATACGACTTCGACATAAAAGATTCTGAATATTTAACTAAACTTAATTAATTAATTAATTAATGTCAGGGATCCAACATTGCCCCCTCCTTAAATCTGTTCGTCCCGAACAGGCTGTTCTGTTTCTCCGTGATATTTTGCTAATCGATTGCTGTGAACCACTTTCTTTCTAGTCCTTGCTGACTTCTGTATGCGGTATACCACGTCGTTTATTTTCTTTATGATTCTGTATGGTACTTCCCAGTCCTTTTGTAACTTTGGCGACTTTCCTTTTTTTCGTTGGGGGTTGTATATCCAGACTAGTTCATCTTTAAAACTTACATCATTGGCTTGCCTATCGTATCTCGCTTTGGCTTGATCGCAATTGACACTAATATTTTTCCGGGCAACCTGATGTGTCTCAGCCAGTGTATTTCTTCGGTTTGAAACGTAGTCACATGCCGACGTCGGTTCCTCTGCTCTTCTGAACATCATATCGGCAGGAAGACGAATCTCCCTCCCGAATGTCATCTTTGATGGACTGATTCCTGTCGTTTTATGCACGGCTATTCGGTAGGCCATAAGGAAAAGTGGCAGGTATCTGTCCCAGTCATCTTGCTGTTCACTTACCATTTTTGATAAATACTGTTCCATGGTCCTGTTAAATCTCTCGACCATACCATCCGATTGCGAATGCAATGCAGTGGTTTTTGTTTTATGGATTCCAAGGTTTTCGCATAGCTCTTGAAATATTTTCGACTCGAAATTCCTTCCTTGGTCCGAATGTAACTCTAATGGCACCCCGAATCGACTAATCCAATTATTTACGAGAGCATCAGCTACATTTTCCGCCTCCTGATTTGGCAGTGCAAACGCTTCAGTCCATTTGGTGAAGTAATCGCTGATCACTAATATGTACCGATTTCCCTTCTTTGATGCAGGGAATGGTCCGGCAATATCCAAAGCTATTCTTTCAAAAGGTACTCCCACATTATAAGGTTGCATTAGACCTTTAGTCTTCTTTTGAGGACCTTTACTGGTTGCGCAATTATTGCAATTTCTACACCACTCCTCAACGTCTTGTTTGTAGTGCAACCAGTAAAACCTCTCCCTCACCTTCCTGATAGTTTTATTCACTCCTAGGTGTCCGCCTGAAGTTCCGTTATGTAATTCTTGTAACACCTCACTGACGCAAGATCAGTGACTAATTAATTAATGTCAGGGATCCAACACTATTACAACTATTATTATTATAACTATTATTATTATAACTATTATTATTATAAATATTATCATTATAACTATTATTATTATAACTATTATTAACTTATAACTACTCATAATTGTCACAACCCGTGAAAACAATAAAAATTTTAAATTCATAAAACAACAAATTACCTTTGTATTTACAAAAGCATACCTTATGAGTATTTAATACCTTTGTATTTATAAAAGCATACCTTTTGAGTATTTCATGTTATTGTATTTACAAAAGCCCACCTTTTGCATACTTTTTCCTTACCCAGGTTCTTTCTACGACATTGCAACATACATTGCGTATCCTCTGCTTGGATTTATCTTACTCATGATTGGCTCGTATTTGATTTGGTTAGCACTTGGTTAATTTACGAATCGTGCGATGCAATCCAGTTTACATTCATCTGGAGAAGTGACAGGCAAAGACAACTCCCAGGTACGAGATTTATCGCTTCACCGTGGATTTCCAAAGTCAGGTGGTAGGGTAGAGTCTGCGTATCGCTAGGGTAGGGTTGGGGTGCGGTCTGGGTGGGTATTGAACTGAAGATTCCCGCCTATGAAGTGGCTCTTGCCTGTTATTTCTCTTTCTACGTAAGATGTAACATGTAATATGCTTAAATTTTAGGTTATGGATTTTTAATTCAATATAATTTGAAGATTTTGATGAATCAATAAATGTGAGTAATTACATTTTCATCGTTTGATTTATTTTTCAGGATGCGTTTATCTAATCAAGGCTCTGATAGCACGTCTTCCTAAACGACTTGATATTTTTTGTAATACAGTCATTTTTTCCTTAAAATGTTAATTAAAGAAATAAACATTTAAATTAAACGTAAAGCAACAGAAACTTACAGAAAAAGCTATTGAGCCATTACTTTATCAACTCATCTTAACATATTGTTGCTATGAATGGCACTTAACCAGCATGTGTTATAATTCACGATATTAATTCCACATTTTATAGTATTAAATTAAATTATATTAATTCCTTATTTCCATATTATTGCTGGAATATCATTTAAATTATGTGCTGTTGGTGAAATAAAAATCGCAGTTTCCGGTTCAATCCTTGCGATAAATGAACGATTTGACAGATGATGACCAGCGATGGTTTCAAATTTTAAGATCATTTCTTGGCTAAAAATGAATTTTTATACTTTAAAACAATAATTTCAAAATATTTTTTTATGATTTAAAGCATCGGAATGAAATCTTTTAACCATTAATTTGCTTTTTAGCTCGAAATATTATATTTATTATGGTTATGTCTAAATATTGTAATAACCCGGTGTCCTCAAACTAATTATAGAAGGTCAGGTTTATTGAAAGTGTTTATGGCTTGGAAGATGTACAATGCTCAAATGTCTAAGTCTTGAAAACTGCTGTTTCTCTAACTCTCGCTCTCATTTTCGAGATAACTGTATTTGATTCATAACCAAAGACATTAATCAATCATCAAATTATATTGCCAATAAATTAAATAATTACTAAATTAATTAATCAGCAATATAATTTTAATTATTATTCAATTATCTGGATCCAGTGATCCAACACTGCCCCCTCCTTAAACCTGTTCGTCCCGAACAGACATCTATTCCCATTTTTATTTTTACTCTAGGAATATGATCCGATTGTCTTCCGACAATCTCATGGCTGCGAATCCCAGATCCTTTTGCTTTGTCCTTTTTGCGGATTTCTGTTTCCTCCCTTTTGTTTCTGTGTCCCACAACTTTCAGTCGCGGAACGTCGCCACTTCTAAGTTCACCTTCCTGCTCCACTATGTCGCCAGATCCCCAACTCTCTTCAGGATTACCTGCTCCACTTTCCATGCTAGGCACTCTCCCGAAATCCCGAGCAATCCCTTCTGTTATCTCCAATGGAGCCGAAACATCCGCTGGTAAATCCATGGCCTCTCCCAAAGATTTAATTTGTTCCAGTACTAATTCCGTGTGTTCCACTGGTAACTCCATGGGCTCCAACGGCGAGTCCTCTGAGTCCGCCATCACGCACAAAGTTTCTGGAGACACGCACGCACTGTGGTCGGATGTGCCTTCTAATGACTCCATCCCAATGCTGCCAGAAACTGTACCTGGAACAACGGACATGATTTGTTCTTCGTTAGTAACCTTTTTGCAGAGTTCCTCTCCTTGTTCCTTGCAAGATAGAAGCACCCCTTTGTCCTCCTCAAAAGAACCAACAGGACTCTTCTCGGTAGAGTTTTCACCCGAAACCAACGAGGCATCCTGACGCGGAACCGCTGTGCCTTTCAAATCGCCCCTAATAATCCCCCTCAACTCCTCTGCTAGCTTTCTCAGAAACTCACTATATTCAGACTCGAATTCGTATTCTTAGGAATAAATGAAATATCAAGGAGTATTGTTACAAACCGTAGGCCTTCTTAGGCCTTCTTAAAGCGGGGAGTAACAATGACTGAGCGCTATATCAATGTAACTGAATTGTAAAATATCACTTTAATGAGTATTTTGTGTTCGTCCGATAAAAACTACATAATTTAAATCTAATTGCAAATCAAATAAATATATTTTAAAAAAATATACATCTTCTAAAATTTAAATACGGTTTAATAAATAAAAAATAATAATTCAAACTAATATACGATAATAGATAATTACAAGTCGAATATGAATATTGGCCGCGTTCGACCAGCCCCGCGAACAATTTGCGGACGTCATTAAAAAAAAAGTAAACAATGTATATAGGTCTTGCAGTCATTTATTTCAAATTAATAATAACATTCAAAAGTATATTTATATTAAAACTTTCTCATGAATATTCAGAGATAACATTAATTGCATTTAAGAGGTCAAAAATAAATAAATAAATAAATAAGTATTATCCTGAAATGCCTCGTCCAGCCATCTTTAGATATTCATATTAATCATTTGCTAACTGAGTATCTGTAATTGTTACATTTTGTGATTTCAGAGCATATTTTAAGTATTAATAGAATTTATTATTATTATTGTTATTTAAATAATTAACGTTTAAATCATAATTTTCGCAGATTCGACAGCTGCAAACATTGCACTCGGGAAAAAAACCAAATTTTGTAACAGTATATATCTTTCGAGCAAAGTTACCGACGGAAACATCAGAAACACCGAGGAAGTCGATTATAAGTGCGGCTATAGCGCATACATCGATGTCATCCTCGACCCAAATCCCGTGCGGATTAAAAGCGTCACCGTATACGAAGGATATGGTTAGGGAGACAAGACTCTTCTCGAATCTTATTCCTCAAATCCCTTTTCATAACCGTAATAAGTTAATATTAAAGTAAATGCATGAAAGGGGCTTTTAAATGTGATTCAAAGATGAAATAAAGATTAATTAAAATTTAAAATGTTCAGGTAGCATTATAAAGAAATAAATAACAAATGTTTAATTCCAATTAGTAACCATATGTCCTTCTTGATATTCTCAATTTAACACTACGTGACTAGCGAAGAATATTTTATGGTAAATTCGTAATATAACATTCTAGTGATGGATATATTTCATAGAGAATCAATAATAACTTGTAACGAATTCATAGTATATTCTGGTAAAGATTATTTTTCTCTTCGAAAGGAATTCTAATGAATTTATTAATCTATTCTAATATATCTATAATAAATTCTAATACGTATTCTAATCGAATGATATTACATACAATGTAGTGAACTCGAGTTGCATTCATTTTGTAGGATCTGAGGGACAACTTGACGGTTTCATGGTCAGACTAGTAGTCGAACGAAGTTTTGCTATCTGCAATATATATCCAAACGTCGGCCAAGGAATTGGAAATCCAATGACTGTGGAGTGTTCAGAGAATTTAGGACCAGCACGTAGAGTCAGAATCGATTCCGTTAAAGACGATGGCTTCTATATTGCTGAAATCGAAGTCGAAAACCTTTGTATGTTTGTTTAACTTTGTTTGTAATAAGTTAGCCACTACCGCTCACTGATTTATATAGCGCTCCATCCAGGGGACGAGATGGGTTGCCCTCGTGACACATTAAGGTCACGTCCGTTACCGATACCGTCGTATGTAGGAACGCAACCATCCGAGCTGACATGCACGTTTAACCTAATTTATATAGCGTTCTGTCAGGGACGAACACAAGACGCAACTATTGTTGTCTTGTACCCTGTTTCGCAGGCTCGATACCACTTAAGGGACCATGTACGATCTGCGATACCTTGCCTTGCACCCAGCAACATACGATGTGCGTCAACGAGGGATACAGCTACAGCTGCCATTGTCAGTGGGGATACCAAAACATTCGTGGAATTTGTTTTGGTAACGATTGAGAGATAAATGTGATTTAAATTCATGGAAATCATAAATTTGTTTACAGTCATTTTTCAAGTTCCTTTGATTTATAACATCTCTTCTGTAATTATCATCCCCACACGGATCAAAAGAGTTATACTATTAGCACGCACAAGTCCTTGTACGCATCCTACGCTATACTTGTTTAGGTAAATTTAGTAATCTCTATAGAGGCTGTAAACAAAGTAGACGGAAATAATGTTCATCTAAGATCGTTTCAACCGTCAATATGTAACTTGAACCTCCATGTTGTTGTGCAGCAGAAAATACTCATTGTCAACATTTTTCGTTTGAATTAACATACGAAAGAATTAAATTTTATTTTATTTAAAAAATTACAGAAGTAATGAAACCTGGCTTTAGTACGACCACCCCGGTTCCTCTGTCTAAGATCATACGCAGGAGACCAAGTAGTGCATAATTTTATAATATTATAATTCATAGCGTTCGACATTACAATATTATAATAAGTGCATAATATTACAAATGGGCTTAGTTGTTTGACTCTTTCGTTTCATGAAACACGTACTACTATTATAACCATTATTATTTTAACTGTTATTATTATAACTATTACTATTATAACTATTATTATTATAACTATTATTATTATAACCATTACTATTATAACTATTATCATTTTAACTATTATTATTATAACTATTTTTAACTTATAACTACGTCATAATTGTCACAACCCGTGAAAACAATAAAAATTTTAAATTCATAAAACAACTAATTGCCTTTGTATTTACAAAAGCATACCTTATGAGTATTTAATACCTTTGTATTTATAAAAGCATACCTTTTGAGTATTTCATGTTATTGTATTTACAAAAGCCCACCTTTTGCATACTTTTTCCTTACCCAGGTTCTTTCTACGACATTGCAACATACATTGCGTATCCTCTGCTTGGATTTATCTTACTCATGATTGGCTCGTATTTGATTTGGTTAGCACTTGGTTAATTTACGAATCGTGCGATGCAATCCAGTTTACATTCATCTGGAGAAGTGACAGGCAAAGACAACTCCCAGGTACGAGATTTATCGCTTCACCGTGGATTTCCAAAGTCAGGTGGTAGGGCAGAGTCTGCGTATCGCTAGGGTAGGGTTGGGATGCGGTCTGGGTGGGTATTGAACTGAAGATTCCCGCCTATGAAGTGGCTCTTGCCTGTTATTTCTCTTTCTACGTAAGATGTAACATGTAATATGCTTAAATTTTAGGTTATAGATTTTTAATTCAATATAATTTGAAGATTTTGATGAATCAATAAATGTGAGTAATTACATTTTCATCGTTTGATTTATTTTTCAGGATGTGTATATCTGATCAAGTCTCTGATAGCACGTCTTCCTAAACGACCTGATATTTTTTGTAATAAAGTCTTTTTTTTTCCTTAAAAATGACTGCTAATTAAAGAAATAAACATTTAAATTAAACGTAAAGCAACAGAAACTTACGGAAAAAGCTATTGAGCCATTACTTTATCAACTCATCTTAACATATTGTTGCTATGAATGGCACTTAACCAGCATGTGTTATAATTCACGATATTAATTCCACATTTTCCGTATTATTTTATAGTATTAAATTATATTATATTAATTCCTTATTTCCATATTATTGCTGGAATATCATTTAAATTATGTGCTGTTGGTGAAATAAAAATCGATCAGTTTCCGTTTCAATCCTTGCGATAAATGAACGATTTGACAGATGATGACCAGCGATGGTTTCAAATTTTAAGATCATTTCTTGGCTAAAACTAAATTTTTATACTTTAAAATAATAATTTTAAATTATTTTTTATAATTTAAAGCGTCGACGGAATGAAAATTGAAGAATAAATTCATCTGTTAAATTCTAAAATATATTTTCACTCTGTTCCATCTGATTCACACAACACATTGTAAATGAAGCCCAGATGAGGAACAAGATGAGGAACTGCATTTAAAGGAATATTTACAAAATATGATTTAATTAGAATTAAATCTGAACATTCAAATATTTGGATTCTAAATTATTTCCCAAGAAAAAATGTTTCGTAGGCCGTCAGCCAATTATAGAAATAGGCGCCTTAGTAGCAGACGTCACACATTCGTTCTTATAATAATAATAATATTATTATTATTACCATTATTAACAACACTAAATATGAATAAATAAACTATGAAATTGAGTCTTATAGTTAGTTTAAATTTAATATTAACTTTTAAAAGTAAATTTCATATTCAAACGTTCTGATAATCGATGAAATTATGGAAGTATTAAATAGCTATCGTTATTGATTTTGTTTGTGATGTGTTTTGTATATGCCGGTCGTCTTAGATAATTGTGTCAAACGGTATTGAATAACCACGGCTGTTTCATTTTATGGTTATATATGCTTGAATTATTATAATTGTTTATTTATTTCATTGATTAATTAATATCACCATCGTAGATTTTTTTTTTCGAAATGCAGATTCAGAAAAAATTGCACACTCGGAAGAGGTCAGTCCAACAACATCTAGACCTGACAATGTAACAGATGCAGCAACAAGTACAGACAGTACAGCATATACGACATCTAGTCCTGACATTGTAACGGATGCAACAACAACTACAGAAAGTACAGCATATACGACATCTAGTCCTGACATTATAACGGATGCAACAACAACTACAGAAAGTACAGCATATACGACATCTAGTCCTGACATTGTAACGGATGCAACAACAACTACAGAAAGTACAGCATATACGACATCTAGTCCTGACATTGTAACTGATGCAACAACAACTACAGAAAGTACAGCATATACGACATCTAGTGCTGACATTGTTACTGATGCAACAACAAGTTCAGAAAGCACAGCATATACGACATCTAGTCCTGACATTGTAACGGATGCAACAACAACTACAGAAAGTACAGCATATACAACATCTAGTCCTGACATTGTAACTGATGCAACAACAACTACAGAAAGTACAGCATATACGACATCTAGTGCTGACATTGTAACGGATGCAACAACAACTACAGAAAGTACAGCATATACGACATCTAGTCCTGACATTGTAACGGATGCAACAACAACTACAGAAAGTACAGCATATACGACATCTAGTGCTGACATTGTTACTGATGCAACAACAAGTTCAGAAAGTACAGCATATACGACATCTAGTTCTGACATTCTAACGGATGCAACAACAACTACAGAAAGTACAGTATATACGACATCTAGTCCTGACATTGTAACGGATGCAACAACAACTACAGAAAGTACAGCATATACGACATCTAGTCCTGACATTGTAACTGATGCAACAACAACTACAGAAAGTACAGCATATACGACATCTAGTGCTGACATTGTTACTGATGCAACAACAAGTTCAGAAAGTGCAGCATATACGACATCTAGTCCTGACATTGTAACGGATGCAACAACAAGTTCAGAAAGTGCAGCATATACGACATCTAGTCCTGACATTGTAACGGATGCAACACCAACTACAGAAAGTACAGCATATACGACATCTAGTGCTGACATTGTAACGGATGCAACAACAACTACAGAAAGTACAGCATATACGACATCTAGTCCTGACATTGTAACGGATGCAACAACAACTACAGAAAGTACAGCATATACGACATCTAGTCCTGACATTGTAACGGATGCAACAACAAGTTCAGAAAGTGCAGCATATACGACATCTAGTCCTGACATTGTAACGGATGCAACACCAACTACAGAAAGTACAGCATATACGACATCTAGTGCTGACATTGTAACGGATGCAACAACAACTACAGAAAGTACAGCATATACGACATCTAGTCCTGACATTGTAACGGATGCAACAACAACTACAGAAAGTACAGCATATACGACATCTAGTGCTGACATTGTTACTGATGCAACAACAAGTTCAGAAAGTACAGCATATACGACATCTAGTTCTGACATTCTAACGGATGCAACAACAACTACAGAAAGTACAGTATATACGACATCTAGTCCTGACATTGTAACGGATGCAACAACAACTACAGAAAGTACAGCATATACGACATCTAGTCCTGACATTGTAACTGATGCAACAACAACTACAGAAAGTACAGCATATACGACATCTAGTGCTGACATTGTTACTGATGCAACAACAAGTTCAGAAAGTGCAGCATATACGACATCTAGTCCTGACATTGTAACGGATGCAACACCAACTACAGAAAGTACAGCATATACGACATCTAGTCCTGACATTGTAACGGATGCAACAACAACTACAGAAAGTACAGCATATACGACATCTAGTCCTGACATTGTAACTGATGCAACAACAACTACAGAAAGTACAGCATATACGACATCTAGTGCTGACATTGTTACTGATGCAACAACAAGTTCAGAAAGTACAGCATATACGACATCTAGTCCTGACATTGTAACGGATGCAATACCAACTACAGAAAGTACAGTATATACGACATCTAGTCCTGACATTGTAACGGATGCAACAACAACTACAGAAAGTACAGCATATACGACATCTAGTGCTGACATTGTTACTGATGCAACAACAAGTTCAGAAAGTACAGCATATACGACATCTAGTGCTGACATTGTTACTGATGCAACAACAAGTTCAGAAAGTGCAGCATATACGACATCTAGTCCTGACATTGTAACGGATGCAACAACAACTACAGAAAGTACAGCATATACGACATCTAGTCCTGACATTGTAACTGATGCAACAACAACTACAGAAAGTACAGCATATACGACATCTAGTGCTGATATTGTTACTGATGCAACAACAAGTTCAGAAAGTACAGCATATACGACATCTAGTCCTGACATTGTAACGGATGCAACAACAAGTTCAGAAAGTGCAGCATATACGACATCTATTCCTGACATTGTAACGGATGCAACAACAACTACAGAAAGTACAGCATATACGACATCTAGTCTTGACATTGTGACGGATCCAACAACAAGTTCAGAAAGTACAGCATATACGATATCTAAACGCGACGAAAAAACGAGAAAAGGGAAGAAGACAACGAATATGGCAAGGCTAACAAGATTGAGGTCTAAATCTGTTAAAATTACTTCTCCAAAGATATCTAAACGCGGCATAAGAACGAGAAAAGTGAAGACAACGAAGATGGCAAGGCTAACAAGATTGAGGTCTAAATCTGTTAAAATTACCTCTCCAAAGATATCTAAACGCGGCAAAAGAACGAGAAAAGGGAAGAAGACAACGACGATGGTAAGGCTAACAAGATTGAGGTCTAAACCTGTTAGCGCTACCCGTAAACGCGGCAAAGGAAAGAAAAAATGGAAGATAAAAGTACGGCCAACCAAAAAACGCAGGAAAAATCTAACGAGAAAGAAGAAAAAGACAACAACACTGATTACCACATCGACCACCACTTTAACAACTAAACGCAAGCGTAAAAGAAAGAGAAAAAGGAAAAAGAAGCGCAAAAGCACGACCACAACCGCATTGACGCTCACAACGACAAATGAAATAACTACACTAGCGACAAATGAAACAACTACGCTAGAGACAAATGAAACAACTACACTAGCGACAAATGAAACAACTATACCAACGACAAGTGAAACAACTTCTTACGAATCGACCAATTCAACGACCACAGAAATGACTACAAATACACAGTTCGCTGAGGAAATACCATGCCTGTTGCTGGATGACCAAGGTGTATGCCGGTGCTATCCTGGTTACACCAACGTTAACAACGTATCTTGCAAGTGTAATGACCCAATTTTTTTAATATATATATTTTTTGTTTCTTTTTTCAGTTTCCACTCGACTTTATCTTATTTCTTCATATCCTCAATTCTCGGACCTTGAAAAATTATTAGGACGAATTCAAAATGGAACGATACTTTAAAATAACTTTTTAAATTAAAGATTATTAAAAAAATATCTATCAAATGATAACAAATATTTATTCTATATTTACATTCAGGGGACCCAAAATTCCGCGAGCCAACAGAATACGATATCCTCACCAAGTTTGCATACATCTTAATGGGATTCACTGCACTCCTGACTGGCACACAATTTCTATGGTATGACCTTCGTAAATTTATCAATTGTATGATCAATTCCACCACATTTGCGTGCTTTGTCGACCAAATCCATCTGCGAAAATGTACAACCAGTGATTTTCAGCTATCACAAATCAATTGCATATTAATCTTCTTGACTTTTTATTTACTTATTTCTCATACATACTTACCTTATATATGCTCATAATATATATAAGTATATACATATATAATATATATAGCATACATGGTGCTTATATTATATACCTTATACATCTTAATCAGAGAAAGTAATTAAAAACCTAATTTTACATCTTTTCACATTTCATTTCAAAGGGTTTGCTTACCATACGGACAATCTTCCGATACCAGCTCTTCCTCAGTGTGAAATTCAGTTATTGGTGTATTGGTTGTTTTTAAAATGTCTAATCAACGCGAGGAACTATTTTCATAAATTGCAAAGTCCATCAGAATTATAATTTACGTTCTTTGTTTTTATATTTTATCGTTACGTTAATCAACAAATTACCAAAAGTTTCGGGTTATTACTGATGTCCTATCATCGATGGAGTATTGTTTAAATCATTTATCAATTACTACAAAAGAAAACTTATCGACTTTCTTGCTTCATTGAGTATGGAGTCATGGAAAAATTACGGCTTACATATCATTGTTGATATGCAATTGAAATATAACGACATTTGTCGGCGGGCGTCAACGACTACAATATCAAAGCGAAGGTTGAAAAGATGAAAAGAATTTTCAAGTATTTAAAAATTTGAACAAAACACAAACTACCTTAAACATGTTAAAAAGAATTTATGTTTTTATGGCAATCAAATGAAGTTACAAATGAAAGGATACTGTTGGATCCCTGGATCCAGATAATTGGATAATAATTAAAATTATATTGCTGATTAATTAATTTAGTAATTAATTAAATTGAGTGGAAATATAGTTTGAGAATTAATTAATGGGTACTATTCAGAGTCTTTGGTTATGAATCTAGACAAATAGAGTTATCTCGAAAAGCAGAGCGAGAGAAAGAGAAACAGCTGATTCCAAGACTTAGACAATTGAGCATTGTACATCTTCCAAGCCATCTGAACACTTTCAATAAACCTGACCTTCTATAATTAGTTTGAGGACCCCGGGTTATTACAATACCTTTATGACAACACTGCAGAACAATATCTCATCATCATCGTCATCGTTTCCCACATCATTGAACAAAAGATAGTGTTTGATATTAATCGTAAAGAATATCGTTTAAATGCAACCCTATTTATGACATGCAACAGTTTAGATTCTAATTTATTACGCAAGAAATAAGCTTTTATGGGTCACAAGCAGAGTGCAGAAATGGGCGCCTTAGTTGCTGATGTCGCAAAATAGTTTCAAATATATAATATAATAATAATAAATAACTTATATTTAGTTTGAATTTAATATTAACGTTTAAAAGTAAATTTCACATTCAAGCGTTCTGTCAATAATTGGAACTAAAGTTTAAAAAAAAAAACTATAACCCAAAGAAATGCCTTGGCCATTTTCCTGGACAATAATGTTAAACGTCCACTTATAGAATAGGCACGGTTATTTCATTCTGTAATTACATCAAAAATATCAATATTAATGGTAAAGGAAAAATACGACTTATATATAACTGATATCATCCAATCGGGTTCTAGGAAAATTCATCGCCGGAAAATTCAGCCCGGAAAATTCATAGAACGTAAAATGCATAGAACGGAAAATTCATCGATCGGAAAATTCACCGTACGGAAAAATCATCGCAGGAAAATTCATCGCGCGTTCAATTTTATTCTATAAACGATTGTTAAAATTTTAAAATCCAAATTTTATTGAATACTATCTAATTACTTTCTTGTGATCTTCAAATCACGCTTTCGGGTATATATACAGTAGGTCTCTTCTGAAACAAAATTCTTCATTTGCTACTTTTAATATTTGTTATTGGACGACCTCACCGGCGTAGCCGAAAACCACCCCGATTTCCACATCATCTCTGGAATTGCTATGAGGATGGTTTGACAGCTTCGCCTAAAACTAACAATTCATGTGAGGGTTGGCCCAGGGCCTTCAACGAGTCTGTTGGAGCAAGTCATCCATCCATATGGAAATTTATCGAAGTCCTGAGGAAGGAACAGGCCCTTAATGAATGCAAGTTCGAGCAACATATAGCAGGGACCAACGCAACAGTACCGAAGAAATGTTATCGAGATAACTCTCAGACTACAAAATGTAATAAAAGACTACGGGAAAAGGAACATCATCGACTATTTGAGGGGCTTAGCTTATAATTTTAATTATTAAATAAAATCTTTAAATGTATGTATGTTGTCTTTTTCTGTTCAAAATGGTCGTCCTCGTTTAGTAAATCTAAATTAGTAACCGTTTAAAATTTTCGGTGACTATTTGAGGGGCTTAGCTTATAATTTTAATTATTAAATAAAATCTTTAAATGTGTATGTTGTCTTTTTCTGTTCAAAATGGTCGTCCTCGTTTAGTAAACCTAAATTAGTAACCGTTTAAAATGTTCGGTGAATTTTCCGATCGATGAATTTTCCGGATACCATCCAATCGAAATATAACAACATTCGTCGTCTGGCATCGAAAGACTATGATATCAAAGCGACAGTTTAATGTGACACGCAAAGAATTTTCAAGAAATTTTTAAAAACATAGAACATATATGGCTTATAAACCGAGCGAAAGCTCTAAAGCATCTTAAGACTTTTTCGGTCCATCTTTTTACGTAATTAAACTCAAAGTTTAAATAAAAGACTTGCAATAAAAGCCATTTCGCGCCTGAAATTTTAAACGTGTTTGAACGCTAACAATTTTTATGGACATTTCAAATAATCAAGAAAGTTGAAATGCTGTGAAAAATATTTATTTTATTTTAGTAAATTATTTATTATTAAATAAATATTAATAGCATTAAGATAAGAAACAATTTAAATATCACGTATTGAAAGACTTAAATTATGTTATTTGTGTTTGGACGCCATTTTAAAATCTTAAAAAATGTAAGCAATGGTTTTGGGAGGCGTTGTGTTTATAAATCTACTATTAGCCTTTAAAGGTAAGTATTCAATCGCATAATAACCGTTGTTAGTAACTTTTTAAAAGGTGTTTTATTTTTTAAATTAAAAATAAACATCTTCGCGAATTTTCTGTCGGCTTCGCATTTACACATCATTATTACTGAATAATTGCTAATTAATACGTTTGGTAGGAACTTGCAGCACAATCTGTTGTCGACATAAAAACTGTGTTTTAATATCGTATTAATATCGTAATTTTCCGGGCTGTTACAATGATTTCAACCTTTCAATCTTACCATTTATTAACATTTATTCAGACACGTTTGCCATTAATGTCGCCTTGGGAAAGTCTAGTAAGTTTTGCGATACTCACCATCTTTCGAACAAGCTGACCGATGGAAACAGGGACATTTTTAAGGCTGAAATAATCACTGCAAAGTGTCACAAGAACGCTTACATTGATATAGACTTGATCAGTGATTATTACGTTCATTACGTTGTCGTCTATCAAGGCTTAGGAATAGGTCGGTGGTAAATTAGAACAGCACATTGTCTGTTATACTTATTTTGTCTATGTATTCCTACTCCAATATGCAGACTTAAATGGAGGGCAGTTGGATTTTTTTAGCGTTAAAGAATTCGTTTCTGGAACACTAAGGAGCTGTTCCGAATATCCCGGTGTCAGTGCTGGGGAAGGGGTAGGAATGGTGGTGAATTGCCAGCCCCAACCACCGGCGAATAAAGTTAGAATCGAATCGATAAGAGATGAAGGACTATTTTTGTCTGAGATTGAAATTCATACTCTGGGTATATAAGACATTTTGTTTATGTTTTGAATCCAAACCGGTTTCATAAAGTGGCTTATCTTTCATCTTTAGCAATCGAGAACATTAATGGCTTGACATATCGTGGCTGCTTCAAAAAATTTGATGGGGAGACATATTTTGGGTTTGATTTGATGCAATGTCACAAGATCTGTTCAGCTGCTTTTCGTTATATTGCCTTAAAGGTAGGTGTTTGGCTTAATCCTTTAAATTTTCTTGATGTTCTTCCGTCAATATTTATAATTGCTGTAGTTTTAGGTAAAATAAATAGAGAGGCCTATTTTAAATTAGTGCCTGACCATAAATCAAGATTCTGGGTTGAAATTTAGTTTCTAGCAAAAGAATAGATTTGAGCAGAAATTCATTATGTGAACATTTGAAATAATGAACTATTTTCAAAGAATGGAAAGGAATGCTTTTGTGGTAATTCGTATAGCAAATTGGCAGAAATACATCCGAACAAATGTGACCTATTATGTAAATCATCGCTCAGAAGATGCGGAGGAAGTGACTCGTATTCCCTGTACATAGGTTAAGAGATCCTATCCTTCATTTTATTTCTTATTATCAATATTTTGAGATGTCATTTCGGGTGGGGCTTCCCACGCTCCCCCTTTGGAAAAAGAAAGCGAAAAAGAAGTGCCAGTGGTTTTCCCCATCTTAGAAGGATGAAATTATTTTGCATTATATTAATGTAATATAATATCATACCATTCTGTTCTTTAAATATTTAAATTGTTCTAATATTTATGTCTAATAATATTTGATAATTATCTGATAATGATAATATTATTATTTCCATAGCAAATGCACGGCTGCCTCATTACATTGGCTGCTTTGAAGATATCATCACACATGAATTACGTTTGATCATGCACTTTAGCATCGAGAATGCAAACGTTGTCAACTGTCTGCTGTTTTGTGAGGACTATCACTTCGCCATAATATGGGTAATAATTACTCGATGTTATAATATTATTATATTATAATTATATTGTAATTTTATATTGTTATTATAAAATATAATTCAATTGTTAAATTAGTTTGATATAAAAAAAATTGTGCTTCGTTGAGCCATTTTTGCACACCAGGTCCATGAATCTTATCTTTGCCAAGGAATAATTTGGCCTGCCTTTTCTATATAACCTCTCGAATCTGTTTATATTTTATATTTTATTCTCAGCTTTTGCTTTGTGGAATTTGTAATAAATGTTTAGTTAAGACTAACACAATATCGAGTGTAAATACTTGAAACATCTGATCGCATGATAAGGTGTTTCTTTGATAAAATTTAGCTTTATTTCCAATATTTCATTCGTAGCTCGGCTACACCTGCGGCTGTGCCAATTATCGATCGTGGAATGAAACTAATGCCGTCAGTGATGAACTTTGTGACTCCAAATGTCCGGGCGACGCCACCAAGATGTGCGGCGGCAAAAACTCCGCTTCCGTGTACAAAAGTAACGACGTTGTACCTTGACGTACTTTGACGTAGCATTTGCAGCAAAAAGAAATTAAAAACGAGTAGAGATTTGGCCATTGAGAATGTCAGGTCTTTGTAGGTAGAAACTTGAAATAAGCATCCGTTTTGACTCAAATGACTCGGTACTTCATGATTCAATTAAAAGCTCGTGACCTTGTTTGCTGGGTGTTCAAAACTGAGGGTAGATAGGTGGATTAATGGCTTAGCGGGTTGAGAACATCAACTATTTGGATGCGAACCCATTCCTCGAGATAAAGAAAAGACCTCTTGTAATCTAGGAATCGATTAAAATCTCTTTTCGTAAACTTCGAAAAGTAATTCACATGTCGGAATTCTTCTTCTCGTCCACAGCTTGTTACAACAAGACATCAAAGTCGGTAAAATGTTCGGAACTATTTCGTTGTTTTAACGAGTGGAATGAACATGGCATCTGTCAGTCCATCTGCAGGCAGGGCTTCACCGGTCCTCACTGTCTCGAAAGAGGTCGTTTGGCTATTCCTTAGTTCCACACGAACGCATCCTTTGCATTTTATCTACGTATTTAATACTAATTTAATTTATTTATTCATTTATATTGTAATTTTGGCTTCGGTGTGCGGATGTTGGAAGTATCATTACTGAATGAATTAAATTTTTTTTTTTTATTTATTTGTTTATTTATTTTTAATCTGCTAGATATTATTATCACTGTTTAGAATCCGCTTTGCTTTGTTAAATTATATTTTGGTTATTTACGAGGAGGACATTTTCAAATTGAATACTTGAATTGTTTTCATTGATTTCAAATTCACTGAAATTGTTCAAAATGATCGTCTATGATCGTCAGATTTCTATGAAGTGATTTACGCCACCATGGGTGACTTCATCTGCCAAAACATACTCAACGAGAGCGAATGTCTCTGTCCGCCCGGGTACTTCCTGTCGGACAACGTAACTTGCACGAGTGATTATTACTATTACTTTCATCTATGTTGTTTACGAATTACGATCGGGATTATAAAACGTTTATTTTTTCCTTTATTTGTTCATCTACAGGCCATTTCTTCTATGCGACAGAGTTTATGAATAAATATCAGGTTTACCTCATGATAGCCATTGGCACATTGACCGTCATTGTAGCACTGGCTATGTTAGTGAATAATCTGCATTAAACCCAATTTGTATTTAATTTGTATTTTATACATTTAACTCATTCAGCAAATATTTAAAGTTACATATTCGAGCCTATCATATATATAATAAATACATTTATTTATACCAGATACTTTAGGAAGCAAGAAGAAGAAACTACAATTTCAAGTGAGTCATAAACTTAAGGACACAGGAAGTTGTTAAAAATAGATTATAATACTATCATCATGACACGAACAATAAGAAAAGAACCCCAAAAAAGAAAAACGAGTCTCATCTACAATTTGACAAACTAAATCTAAAAGATGACGTAAAATTCTGAACTAAACTTTGGAAAATGTGAATAAATAATTCTAAATCTCAGACTTTTGCCTTTTATTTACAGTCTTGTGATCCTTTATAAAATGCCATGGGCAAGTTTTCATGTTAGCACGTCGTAGGATATATAAATAAATATATATAGTATCCTAATATACATGTAAATATGTGTGGTATAAGCTATATATACATATAGAAACAATTATGGCTGTCAGTTATGGATGTCTGGTAATAATTGATTTTTTTCACTTAAGAACTAAAAGACTATTTAAGAAAAATCAGATAAGTAAAACATCAGGAATTCCAGACATCCGAACGACGGACGTGGTGTGAGGAGAGATGCTGAGCACGTGAGAGAGGATTTAAGGGATGTAATAGGATGTGGATGTGTATGGATGTGAATGGATGTAAGAGACGTGAGGAGAGGATTTTGATTCCAACTCGGGTGAAACCAAGTGGAGTTGAGATGCAAAATCCATTCAGTCGAAGTGAACATTCTGCTTTTCTGTTGTCTGAACGCGATTTCCAGCTTTTCACTTCATGCCTTGCATCCCGGAGGCTCCGGGAAAATTCCATGTTAATGTTAACAGGTGGAGAAGGTGTTAACAACGAAAAATGCTTTTGTTGAAAATAAGAAAACACATTTTTTTCATTTTTGCAGGAAAACAAAATATAAATCAACTGGAAAATTTTCACCCAAAATATTTAGTGCTAATTGTTTATTACATTGTTTTGTTATTTAAGGAGGTTGTTTAATAATTATCTCTGAAATGAATTAATTAGGCTTATTTAGCAAGTAATTCATTGTTTATTTTAAACATTTTAAATATAAATAGAATTTAATTTATAAATAGCAGTGTATTTAAAATATGATTTAACGTATTAGATAGTTACGTGATCAAAGTCTTTGAAGGCTCTGTAAGATTTCGAACGAACATGATAATGATTCCGGAAGCATAATAATGATTAACATAATATTGCTAAATACTGATAAACGACAGAAGATAAAAGAATAATCGAATGAAATTACAATTAGGAATAAACGATTTTTATATTTTAAACGAAATATTGTTTATTTATTTATTTTTATTTGTTTATTTATTTATCGTCGTGGTTACGTGCTTCGAAGCAGACTCCAAAGATAGCAGACACTCAACACTGTATGCACAATTTGCTCATCCTCAGATCGAACTACTTGCATCTGGTTGCAATTTTGCAAAGTTTCAATCCTTTTTCAAGAATGCCATGTCTAGGGAAAAAAAATTCAGACCCCAGCGTCAAGACTATTACCAGCACCTTATTATTATTATTAATTTATTATTTTATTACTATGAAGAGGCTATCGTAGCACGGATTAAGTTCTAGAAATAAAACATCTTTTTAACACTTTCACAAACCGTCGATTGATTGATTGATTTATAATTTTTTGATTGGTGAATTTCGATTGAATTCCTTCAATCGTTATCAAACAAACAAAGGAACTTCTTCATCATCTGATGAATCATTTTCCATCCTTCAGGGAGTGATCTCATCTTTGAAATTTCCGGAAATAGAAGACCTGCTCTGCTGCAGAATTTGGAAAAGTCGGAAGTCCAATGCTTTGAATCCACATTCATATCCACGTGACTTTAGAAAGTTCTGATCGTAGTATCAACAGTTTAACTATTATTTGCTCCAACAATGCTAATTCTAATTTCTGACTGACCGTGCTCTCGATATTATCATAATTTATGTAAACACGCCCTGTTTTCAATGAGTTTAATGTTTAATAACAGTCCAGAACATGTTTATTTATAAACTCCCCGGTGCGAATGATAAGCTTACATAAGAGGGGGCAAGATATTGAAAGATTTTGACAGAAGCGGTTGTTTCAATTGGCGTGCATTATTCCATAAATTGCCTGTCACGAAAAAGTACTGGCAGATCCATATATTATATTTAAAAAATATAAGAATATGACCTTAAAATATATTTAATTTACAATATTCAACCATTTTTCATTAAAATAATTAAAAAACAAATGCTTTTTTAATAGCAAGGTAAAATTTAAATCTTTGAGTGTGTTATCATTTCTTATCACTCTATCACGTAGCCTGCAATCATCATCATCATCATCTTTTGTTAACCACTTCAACCCAAACAACCGCCTCTCGAATCTGAAATCAATCAGAGCTCCGTGCCCTCCTAATGCAAAGGACAGGTGAATCAGTTCAGGGTCAATCGATTCCGGAGAAACTGGATTTCGCAGCCAGGAGATGAACTCTGCAGCAGCAACAAAGTTTCTTTCTAGAAACCACCGGCATCCCCTCACCACCAGAATGTCATCTCTCTTTATCATACTCTCTCTCTTTCTTTCTTTCCATCTCCGGGAGACTCGAGCTTTCCAGTCCTGCAACAGCATTGGTAAAGCTGAATATTCGTCCGTCATCGCGGCATGCTTTTCGCCGATTATTAACGATTAAAAAACCATTAATCGTCGATTAAATTCTACACTGAGATTAATCGATTCTATTTCTGGCATGTCGTAGCCGCTCCTATCTCTTGTTTTTTTTTATTTTAATTTTTTTAAACAAAAATAGCATTAAAAACTACTACAATCGGGTTGCAACTCGAAAATCAGTGCGCGCATTGGAGCAGAAACGGGGCTGATGGTGGTGGTGGTGGTGGTGAAAGCCAGTCTTATATCGGATGGGTTTGGCCTCGGAACCGAACTCAAATCCATCCGAGCAGGTTGTTTCAAGCATCATCGGCGTCGAGAAAACGTGAAGAAATGCGCGGAATTCTGTCCAAAGAAATTCCAAATTTTCCACGGGTTCGAATCTTTGCATTTTCAAGAGAACAAAAGAAACGTTCGAGTCACAAAAAAAAAGGCAATTTGGACTGAAATCTCTTTGGAGAGCTTCCTTGCCCTAAATAGGAAATGCATTTTCTGCGAAGAGAAGCCCACAGCGGCCCCGAAAAGATCCGTAAAGAAGCATTCATTGCCTCTCGGCCTCTCCGGCAACAATAGCTCAGGCTGACGTACAAACTCACGGAATACCTGAGTGAATTGGTTCGAGCCGTCTGCTACGCTGCATGGAAAGCCTTTCCAGCTGCATCTCGGAACTGCACGCGAAGGGAAAAGTAAGAAAAAATGGAGGTGAAAATACTTCAGATTTCAAAGACTCTCTGCTCGAGGTATAAAAGGGAGCTCTGGTCTTCTAGTCGAGCAAGATCGAGTTGGTAGCGCTTGTTCTCAAAGTTCACCTTCGTGCCCGGTAAATTATATTAAAAATTAATTTGACTCGTTTTAATTTTACGAAGTTTATTAATTCTGGTTAAGTTTTGATTGATTCGTAACCGGCTGTTGGCAGTTCTTCGGTTCACTTGAGTTTCTTTGAGTTTCAAGTCGAATCGCCGCCGAGAGTTTTTACTGTTGCTTTCTGTGGATGCAAATCTTGGTTAAACGGGAGTTTTTAGAAGATTGAATGTCTAAGCAACACTTCCGTCGGATAGTAGTTCATGATTGAAAGTCAAGGAGAGGCTTTGAGAATGAATGGTCAACTGGGTACGATGTCAAAGTCGAAGACAATTCTACGACAGAGCGAAGGATTTAAGAAACAATGAAGGAACATTTTGTCTCTAATAATTTTATGTTAATTGATCGTATCAAAAGCCTCTTTAATAGAGACTTGTAATGGGAAAACGAGGAATCAGATGATAGAGTAATGAGGGTCTGCTTGTAAAACCGAAGCGAGAAATGAAAACAGAAGACTTGACTAACAGCATCGCTGGGAAATATTTTTAATTCTTTGTGAATTTACAAAATAATTTCGTAAACTCTGTAATTCACTTTGCAGAATATAATATCACATCGTTCATCCTTACTATGAACTCTCATTGAAACAATTCAATTTAATGCATTTTTAATACATTATTAAATGACTAATAATTAAATTATTGAATAAAATTAATTAATTAATTTAAATAATTAATTAAATTATATTTTTATTTTGAAATTCATTTCCAACAGGATCGGACTTGAAGCTCTTACTTATCACCATCAATTTGTGACGATCTTATATCCTATTCAAAATGTCCAGTGGCGAAACCAGCAGCATTATCCGTAGAACCGTCAAGAGGTACGATGGCTTCTGCCCTATGGGGGAGGGTTATTGGGTGGATGGATGGACGGGCGAAAGAATAGATGGATGGATGGTAGACTAACTATAAATCATAAGCTTCATGACTATGGCCAAAAATACAATCATTTATGTGATTTTTATAGCGCAAGACCACTTGAAAATATTCGGCATAATTCTCAGGAAACAAATTAAATGAATTGAAATTAATTAATTAATTAAATCACACTTAAATCCTATTAAATTCCGACGCACTTTTCTTTCAGAACGGTCGGAGGAGGAGTTGCCGACGGTGACAACATCGAAGTCATCAGGAACTACCAGGTTTACAGGGGTCTGTCACCCAACACCGCCAATAGACTTGAGGTTTGAGAAATTAATTATTCATAGCTTTCTTAATTTATGACATTAATTAATATTCAATTAGCGGATAAATACTGAACAGAACTTGAACTGAAAACAGCCGAAGAGTTATGAGTCGATTTAAATATCTACCTTTTAAAAAACAAATAAAGAATTCTTATATTAATAGAACTATTATCAAAATTAATTTATTAAATAACAATAAAATTATAATTATAATTAAACAATTATTCTTTTCCAGATCCGTCTGCGCGAATTGGAGGACGCTCTTGAGCAGGAAAGACAAGCCAGACTGAGAGTAATTATCCATGAATAATTAATTAAGTCATGAATATTAATTAAAAATAATTAATATTAATCAATGGCTAATTAATTATTCAGGCTGAACAGGAACTCAGTGACGTCACCATCGAGTTGACCACCGTCACTGAACGTCTCGATGAAGCCGATGGTCAGAACAGCGCTCAGGTACTGACCAACAATTGCGAATATATTATGTTTATAAGGCTAATTATTTATTCATTCTACGTGTAAACTCACGCCAAAATATTTAACTAACTGTTATTAGGCTCATAGTGTAAATCTGTGATTAACGTTTATAATTTACAAGATATTTATAATCAACATTAATTTTGCTAAAAATTTTATAAATTTTAATAATAATAATAATAATGATATGATTAGTAACTAACAATTTTTAATAATAATTATTGTGAATATTAATTTATTATTATTAATCTGATTATAATTATCTTTCAGTCCGAGTTCAACAGGAAGAGAGATGCCGAACTGTTGAAGTTGAGAAAGGATTACGAACTGTTGGCAGTCCAACACGAGTCTGAACTTGCCAGTCTGAGGAAGAGACACCAGGAAGCTCTTAACGAATTGGCCGACCAACTGGAACATCTCAACAAGAACAAGGGAAAGTAAGTTGTTGTTGATAATGTCGTTGTTGCTAATTTTGTAATACTAATGAGTACTAATTAATTTACAATATCCGCCAATCAGATACGACAAGGAAAAGCAGACCCTCATCTTCGAGATTGAGAGTTCAAACCAGGCTTTGGACGCTTCCAACAAAGCCAGAGTAAGCACAGCCGCTAAAAATATTTTAACTCATAAGTATTCACAATTGCTCCACAATGAGTTTACTAATAAGATCCGATAAGTTAAATATCAATGAACGTATAATACCTCAACGTTTCCACGCTCATTACCGACACAAACTTCAAAATATGCTATAAAAAAATATTATCCCAATAAAGACGCTAATTATTACATAATTAATTATAATTATTCTGATCCAAACCAAGACGAACAACCGATGACAATTA
The DNA here is from genome assembly GCA_034509925.1 of Hirudinaria manillensis. Lineage (NCBI taxonomy): Eukaryota > Metazoa > Annelida > Clitellata > Hirudinida > Hirudinidae > Hirudinaria > Hirudinaria manillensis. The sequence goes on from CM067537.1 coordinate 1,628,618, forward strand.
AACACCGACATCAACCAACAATTTACAAATCAACCATCAATCAAATCAACCACCTCCACCCGCATCCCAACCCAACCAATTCCGAAATGGCAGGCCCACGCCGAGTCGAAACTCGAAGGTCTCGAGGACCAGTTGAGGCGTCTCAAGGCCCAGTTGGACGAGTTGACCAGGCAGAACAACGACCTGAACAGCTGGAAGGCAAGACTGACCCAAGAGAACTTCGAACTCCACAGACAGGTCCAAGACTTGGACAGCAACGCCGGTAGCCTCAACAAGGCCAAAGCCTTCCTTCAGGCTCAGGTTGACGAGCTGAAGGCTCAGTTGGACGAAGTCAACGGAGTGAGTTGTTTGTCTGTCTGTTGTTGTTTATGTTTGTGTTTGTATTTGTATCTATCTGTAAAGTTGAATTATGATTCATTAGTATAATTTATATTGTTATCACTATTGATATTATTGTTATTACTACTGTTATATATCAAGACATCAAGATTAGATACATCAGATCATATACATATATAAAGTAATATTTACTATTTACCTAAGTGACACCAAGAGAATCTACAAACATTACAAAAATTAAAGAAATTAATGTTCACTATTCGAATTATTTAAAAAAATAAATAAAATAAATTTCCATCGACTCCAGGAAAGGAATGCCCTCTCCATGTCAGTGAACAACCTCCAAATCGAACTGGAAAACTCCAACGCCAGGTGCGACGAGGAGAGCGAAGCTGCCTCGAGCCTCAGGGCCCAGTTGCAGAAGGCCTTGAACGATCTTACTCACCTCAAGACCAAGTACGACCAAGACATCAACCTCAGACTTGGGGAATACGAAGAAGCCAAGTCAGTGTCTCGTCTTGTTTTCCAGATTACGTTGAAGCTAATTGCTTCTAATTGTTAATTAATTCTGATTAATAATTAATTAATCGCTCCTAATTTATTCTTTAATTAACACTCAATGAGTCAACAATGTTGTCGTTCATGCATAATTGATTATCCCTCATAGAGTAATTATTATTAATAGTATTATATTATTAATAAGTATTTATCATTAAAGGCGTAAGACTCATGCCCGCATTCTTGAGTTGGAAGACCTCTTGGAGCAGGCCCAGAGCAGGGCCAAGAAGGCAGAAAGCGGTGTCACCAAGTTGAACATCGAGATCAGGGATCTTTACTCTGAACTCGATCAGGTTGGAAGGACTGATTGATTGATTGATTGATTGATTGATTGATTGATTGATTGATTGATTGATTGATTGATTGATTGATTGATTGATTGATTGATTGATTGATTGATTGATTGATTGATTGATTGATTGATTGATTGATTGATTGATTGATTGATTGATTGATTGATTGATTGATTGATTGATTGATTGATTGATTGATTGATTGATTGATTGATTGATTGATTGATTGATTGATTGATTGATTGAATGAGTGAGTGAATGCATGAATGAAAGAATAATTGATTGATTGATTGACTGATTGATTGATTGATTGATTGATTGATTGATTGATTGATTGATTGATTGATTGAATGAATGAATTGATTGAATTGTGGTTGCTGGTATTTTCTTGGATTGTTTATGTTGAAGATTAGAGTGAACCGTTGCTCAATTTTATAAAAACCGTTTCCAATATGAAAGTCAATTCTGACTACGGAATTTATTTATTCCGTTACAGAATATAAACTTATATTACTTTCAATCATAATAGCATAACTTTCAGTATAATTGTTAACTTTTTAACTCGCATTTAACCTCTTCTTGTACATTACAGCACCAGCGTCTCAACACCGACCTGAACAAGCGCCTCAAGCTGAACGAAACCACCACTCTGGACTTCCAGAGCAAGATCGACGAGCTCAGCAACCACCTCCAGAATAGCGGCGGCGACTGCCAGCGACTCCAGCTCGAAGTGGCCAGACTCAAGGCTGCCCTTCAAGAACTCCAAGACAAGTACGACGCTGCCCAACGCGAGAACAAGAAGCTTTCGGGTAACTTTTCTGTTGCAATTGCTCGATCGATCACTCACGGTTTATAAATTGGGTTGCTAAGGGTAACTTCAAATGTTCGACATATCGATCGGCATTGACCAATCTATTCATAGAAACTTGTTCCTCATTGCAGATGCCCTTCGCGAGTCTCAAGGTCAGGTCAAGGACTTGACCAGGCAAGTTCAGGACCTTCTGAGCATCAGGGCACAGCTGGAGGCTGAGAGGGACAGACTCGCCGTTGAACTTTCAGACGCCGTCGACGCTCTTAAGGACGCTCAGGTGATGATGATAATGATTATTAGTAAGGGCACGACTAATTAATTTTCTATATTTAGTAACGATTCAATTTATGTAGCGCGACCCTCCCGTAATTTGTCAGCGGAACCAGACATCTCTGACCTAGATGCATAATTATGAGATTTATAATTATAATTTTTTAATTTTATTATCAATTAATTAATAATTGCTTCTCTTCAGGGTCGTCTCGATGCAAGCAATGCAGCTCTCAACCAACTCAAGATCGATTTCGAACACAGGCTTAGGGAGAGAGATGAGGAATTGGAGAGTGCACGGTTAGAACGACGTCTACTGGAAATATGAATAAATCATTATAATATTATAACTTATTATAATATCCATCCATCAATTCAACCACCCATCCACCCACCCACACATCCATCCATCTATCCACCAAACCATCCACCCGCCTATCCACCTACAGCAAATCCGGACAGCGTGGCATCGACGAGCTCCAAAAGACAGTCATTGAGATCGAGAACAAATACAAGAACGAGGTCGGCAAACACAAGAAGAAGTACGACACCGACATCAGGGAGTTTGAAATCCAACTCGATGGTCTCTCAAGATCCAACGTCGAACTCGGAAAGGCCAACAAGTCCCTGGCCACAAGAGTCAAGGTACCCTTAGCCACACGATTGACCGAAAGCCTAATCGATACCATAAGTACCATAAATAGTGGCCTAACTAATAATCAAAAAACAACTGTTTACCGAAAGCCCAATTGATAACTTAACTATTATAAATAGTAGCCTAACTAGTACAGTTCCATAGTTCTGGATAGAGACATGGAGTTCTTAAGTCGAATCTAACGACAGTCAATTTAACGTTTGAAGGAGCTGGAATTGGCTCTCGAAGCCGAAAGAGGAGCCGCTGACGAGGCTAAGAACGCGCTGACAGTTTCAGAGAGGAAGCGCATTGCCCTTCAGACCGAACTGGAAGATTTGCGTGCCCTTCTCGAAGCAGTGAGGATGACTTGCTTTTTCAAACTTTATTTTAAAGTTTAAAGTTCTAGGTTAAGAAAGAATTATCTTTCTAAGTTTATTACAAGCTTGTGGATTCTTAAACGATTGAATCAAATAAACGAGCCACAAAACGTCCATTATCGATGAGAACTTCATACTTTACGTCTAACATTCTCCTCAACATCCGCCAACGATCCACCTTCATCTTTAAAACTAAAACAGGCCGAGCGTGCCAGGAAGAACGCCGAAGCTGCTCTCGGAGACAACTCCAGTCGTCTCAGCGAGCTCAACATCAGCATCTCCTCCGCCGTCAACGAGAGGAAGAGACTCGAGGGAGAGCTGGCAACTCTGGTGGCTAGCCTGGAAGAGGCCCACTCGGCCAGAAGGGCCAGCGACGACAGGGCTGACAGACTCCAGTTGGAAGTCAACCGTCTTGCCAGCGAGCTGGCTCGTGCCCAGGAGAACTACGCTCAGGCCGATTCGCTGAGGAAGGGTCTCGAGACCGAGATCAGAGAGATCACTCTCCGTCTCGAGGAAGCCGAATCCTACGCCCAAAGAGAAGGAAAGAGACTCGTTGCCAAGCTCCAGGGACGCGTGAGTAACACTTTACAATTTGCGCTAA
>CM067537.1:1640000-1667500 GCA_034509925.1 Hirudinaria manillensis
TCACGCAAAATATTCGTTTCTAAGTCTCTTAAGAGTAATTAACTAGTTAACTAATTAAATTATTATAGTTTAATAAACATATATTTATTATTTCCACTTTAGCCACTATCATCCGCTGGAATCTAGTCCCGGATTGAGTAGCAGTCACTCTTCAGATTTCGCGAAGAGATGAATTTTCCAACGACTGCCACTTTTCGACTGCTTTTTTGATGTTTAGATATTTAAAATAAAATTTCAGCAATAATAATAACAATAATAATACAAATTTGGAGGAACCATCGATGCGTGAAATACAATTTCTTTTACAATTTATTTACACGGCTCGATCCGGGATGCGAACACGTCTGCACAACACGGCTGTGCTTCCACGTCGACCGCATATTCAGATGGAAAGATAGGAAAACCATCGTCTTTGCTAAACTGCTTGGCCCGATGATGCCATTCCTTGAAAAACGAAAATAGAAAGTCCAGTAATTCGGGGATAGCCGAGATAAGGGGTCATCGAGATCTGTCAACAAGGACTTCGCTTGCTTTCCCCAACGGATCGATTACCGGGCCATGACCCACGGAGATCGGGTGACTCAAAATCCTGGACCCTTGCCCCATATCTTCAAAGGAAGTAAATCTTAAGTCACATCCGTTTAGCGAAAACGTATCCATTTTTTTTGGTCACATTTTGCATTTTTTTCTCGAATTCGTTGTAAAAGTGGCATCAAATAAAAATAAATTTTCCGCGTAAATTCCAAGATTAGATGAGATGTTCAGAGATGTTCTATAAAAGTTGTTCTCGCCGTTTGTTACTGTTGTTGTTGTTGTTGTTGTTTGTTGTTGTTGTTTGTTGTTGTTGTTGTTGTTGTTTGTTGTTTTGTGTAGTTTTGGTTCCGACAAGAGCCGTCTGCGATCCAACCTAAGATGAACTAGAACCCGATGTCCCTCCACCCTTTTTCGACATGACCCTGAATGAAATTATTCTTGTTACTATTATTATTATTAATATTATTATTATTATTAAACAATTAGATTAATTAGATAGCATAGCACGTTGACATTCTTAACTTAATTAATATCTTTATTTATTGATTTATTTTTTTTTATGTTGTAAAATTTTTATTTATTTATAATAAATTAATTAATTAATTTCTTTATTTATTTATTGAATTATTTATTTTTTTATGTTGTAAAATAGGCATCAAATCAGAACAATTGAGATGGTTGGTTCTAATCAATCAATTGATTACTCAATAGATTGATTAATATGATTAATCTGGTTAATATTATTAAATGATTGACTAGTTAAGCGACTGCTTAATTGATTGGATTGTTTACATAATAAGTTCCATAATAAATTAACTGACACTGCAATTATGATTGCCAGGAGGAGGACTCCGGCAGCCACTCCGATGATCAATCCGTTCTCTTTTATCTTCGAGAAGTCGAATCCTGAAACTGAGAAACGAGATGAAATTAAATAAATTAAATTGAAATTAAATAAATTTATAATTTAATAAATATAAATATTATTTATAATTTAATAAATATAAATATTGACGGATTGCGCTCAAATGCGCTCGAGGACTTCTTTCCGTTCAGTCCAATCCGTAACGGGGTCAGTAAGTGCAAACATGGCTGACCTAACCTTTGCAAGTTTCGTTAACATCAAGGACGTAGCCCGGTGGACAGACGCACTCGGAGGTATTCTCATCGATTGAGCACATTACGTCAGAAACGTAAAAGATTTCGAGGAAATCTGAACAATTATCAGGAAAATGTTTTTATAATAAACCGATTTTTAGTTACGATTATTATATTATTAGTATAAAATCATCTAAGCGTGTTTAAATTGAGTATAAAATGTAATGGAAACCTAACGACGAAGCAAAATGCTTTCAGTGCTTGTAATCAAGCAAATTGCTCAATAAAATGTTTAAGAATTACCTGGTAAATCCATCTATCATGTTTATATTGAACGTAATCAATAAATTGTAAATTTGTAAACTTAATTAATAAATAAATAAACATATTCTCGGCACATCGAAAGCGACAAAAGGTCGACACTCGGTCGATGCTAAAAAAAAAGGAGCACCCAAAACAAATCATTTACTTTGATACTAAATAATTTATTTATTTATTTATCTGTTTATTTATGAATTAACTAATTCGTATTTTGCCTCGTTCAAGACAGTGAGGACCGGTGAATCCGCGTATGCAACCCGACTGGCAAATGCCATGTTCGTCCCAAGGCCCTTGGCAGTGGAACAAATCCGAACATCTCAGGGACATCGACGTCCTATTGTAACAAGCTGCAAAACAAATGAAAAACAAATGAAAATATAGAAAATCAATTCACATCGATCGTCATCAGAAAGATTTCGCAAAAGATCGGCATTTTACCCTGACCTGGGAGTCAACATTTTAAAAAGGAAGAAATTATAGGAAGATGTCTAAAAATAAATCACGAAAAAATATTGTTTCTATTTTACATTTCAAATCACTCTCGTCTCACTTTTATAAACCGAGGCTGCATTCGCTCCACCACAGGTTTTGGTGACATCATCCAGGCATTCCGAGTTGCAGGCCTCGTGGTTCGAGTCCTTGTTTTTCCACGGTTTTTCATCGAAACAGCCACACGTGTGGCCAAACTTCGAACGTAAATTCAAGATTATGGTTTTTATTACAAGTAATTTTTTACAAATAACATTCAATTCATCATTTATATTTTAATAGTTTATTATCTATTGAATCTGTTGTAAGATTTCCTTCGCTATGTCTATCAGAGATATCAGTACGACTCAAGATGTCATTATGCCAAGATACTTTTCACTTAGAGAAACGACTAGGACCCCAACCCCATCAATGTTTAAACGTACATAACCTACGGAATATTTCCCGGATATTCCTGAAGAATGACAAGTTCAATGGAATATGAAATTGATATCCATTTTGCCAAAGTGCTGATACATAGATGGCCGCCTACCCTAGGGAGATTCACCCAACCCTAACCCCTAGTATTCAGAAATTCCCTCTGGAAAGACTCTATGGATCTAGTGAAAAGATGAAATAAGCCAAAACGGATACTTCTTTTTCATAACGACGGCTCAACCCCCCATTTACCATAAAATCTCATTTATTTGGAATTCAATGTAAATTCAACTTAATTTACCCATATTATGGCAAAGTAGTAATCGTCACAAATTTGGAGACAATTTGCGATGCTTTCTGCCTCGTTATTCAAGAAAGGAGCTAAATTGATCGGAATGCTTTCGAAGCAGCCAATGTAGTAAGGCAAGCGTACGTTCGCTAAGATATAAATTGGAATAAATTAGAATTTAATTGTAATTTAAAATATAACTTTAAAATATTTAGCTTAAAAAGGGTAAGGCGTAACCTATGTACAGAGAATACATATCAGGTCCACCACATCTCTTGAGTGAATATCCGCATCTAAATTCGCATTCATTCGGATTCACTTCATCCAATTTGTCGTACGTATTGCCGCAAAAACATTCCTTTTCGCTCTTTAAAAGTGATTTATTTTTCAAGTTTTCAGTTCAAAATTTTAAACCATTCCCTATATAATACAGAAAAATCAGTCGTGCGTTTCTCGTAGAACTACCTTCATGGCAATGTAGCGAAAGAGAGTCGAACATATCTTTTTGCACTGGACCAAATTAATCCCATAATGTCTCTCGCCGTCGAAATTCTTGAAACAGCCGCGATAGCTAAGACTGTCAGTGTTGTCTAATCCTTAAGGTCAAAGATAACTCACAAATAAGGCTAATCAGCGATCCAAAATGTCAACAAAATGGCCTACATACCCAGAGTATGAACTTCAACTTCGGACAATAGCAGTCCCTCGTCTTTTCTCGACTCGAATCTAACTTTGTTCGCCGGCGGTTGTGGCTGGCAATTCACCACCATACCTTCTCCTCCCCTGACACTGGTACCAGGATATTCTGAACAATTCCTTAGCTCTCCAGATACGAATTCTTTGACTCCAAAATAATCCAATTGCCCAATATTCGTTAGATCCTTGCCTTGAAATAAATACTAGACCATAGATATACGACCAAAGAAGTTCCAACCCATAATCCATAAGATACGAAAGGCTTATTGTTCTGATGGATAAATAAAACAATCAATGCTTACCGTCGCTATCCCCTTCGTAGACGACAACGTAGTGAACATAGTAATCTTTGATCAAGTCGATGTCAACATAGGCGTTCTTGTAACACTTTGCTATTATTATTTCAGCTTGAAAAGTATTCCTGACTCCATCGGTCAACTTGCTGGAGAGATTGTGAAGATCGCAAAACTTGCTTTTCCTTCCGAAGGCAATATTTATGGACACTGCATCTGCAGATGAATCAGTTGGATTCATTGGATCTCTCGATTTATTTCATTTACATTTACATTCGTTCAAATATCTAAATTGGAAATGCGTGCCATTTGCAGAGGCTCCAATCGCGCTAAAAGGTTATAACATCTAATTTATTAACGAATTAACTAAGCCGTGGTCCGTCATTATCCAACACCAGCAACACCAATTTAGTAATTACAGTTAAAACTTACTTTCAAAGGTTAAAATCAAACTTAAAAATGCAGCGGCAGTTACGCCCATTGTTTACATTTTTGAAAATTTCAAAATGGAGGCTGATTGAACAACGAAAATTATTTTCATTTTGAATTGGTTAATCTTAACAACAACAATTTTAAAACATGTAAATTATATAAAATACGTAATTTAACTAAAAATTAAATTAATTAATTAACAATAAATAAAATAGGTAAACTTATGGTAATGTTAAAAGTAGTGAAGAAAACTGAGAGTTCAATATTTTTATGCTTATTTATTATACCGTATTTGTATCCATTTTCAGTAAAACTTTCTTAAGTAATCGTGTGACAGAAATTAGTGATAATACAAATGAGCAATTGAAGTAAATATCTCCATGTTAAAATTTAAAATATGTTCGTCACACTATGCAAGTCATTACCAGTTGAAGGGTGTTTTTTGCGAAAATTTCTGCTAAATTCCATGCTAAACTCATTTCCTCGAAGTCCAGAAGACACGTTGAATTGTAAAAAAAAAATATAACAATAATTAATATTCATAGTCTTTTTTATGAATATAGCTAGTAATTCTTATTTCGAAATAAAAAGACACACTTGATACACAAACTTATCTCTTAATTAAGCATTACCACGGATATAACATTTGGCGACGAGGATTTAGAAGACCCATTATGGCACAAAACTCAGACCTGATGGAACTGGTGAACCAATACCTGGATGGACTACGTCGTTTTTATGAGGAAGATAGGCGTCAGAGAGAAGAGGAATGGCGTAAGATAGAAGAGGAAATGCGTCAGAGAGAAGAGGAAAGGCGTCAGAGAGAAAAGGAAAGGCGTCAGAGTGACGAATTACTTCTTAAGTTAATCGAACGCTTGCAGGTTAACCAGAAGCCATCTGTGAAAGTGGAAGCAGGTCAGGTAAAAGAGTTGCCAGAAGGCGGTGGAAATTCCGTGGTGGAAGAATGCAAAGAGACTGTTGGTGAAGTGTCAACGGAGCACAAGGAGGAGTGTTGCGGGAATCTCCTTAGCAAAGAGATAGAGCAAGCTTCTGCCAGGGAATTGTGCTCTAGTAGTTGCGGAGATAGGAAAGCTTCAGACTACGGCCCAGAAGATTTTTACATTAGTCGGATGTTCGCCTCCATAGAATGCGGAGAGGTCGAGGTGCATCAGCAACTAGAATCAGTCCCTGATGTACCAGTGATCGACAGTGGAATATGGAGGATGGTGGGATCACCAATCTTGGGCAGTGATCCCATGCCGTTTGTAGTGGCGAACGGGGCACCGATTAAAGGGAAGGGAGATGTGGATGCTGAGGGTTGCTGCAGTGGTCACACTGGCCAAGAACGTGGCTACGTAGATGGCAGTGTTGGAAAGATACTAGACGGCAACTGGAGCAGTGTTCCACCCCTCAAGGAGGCCTTTGGAGTAGTCTGCTGGAGAGGAGAGCAGAGGCTCCAGGAAGAAGGCAAGCTAAACAACGAGCCATTGGAGGGATACTCCAATGGTCGTGTGGACCAGGCGCATGGTGCATGGTCTGTTAGGAGTGACTGCGCAGGTGCACAGTCAGAAAGGGAGGAAGAGAGAAGCGGAGGGGAGCTGATGATTCAGCAGGATCCGCTTGTGTATTAGGCGCATGGTACATGGTCTATTAGGAGTGACTGTACAGATGAACAGTCAAAAAGGGAGGAAGAGAGGAGCGGAGGAGCTTATGATTTAGTAGGATCCGCTGGTGTACCGAAGCTTACCTTCAGGAGATGAGTTCATCTCTGATATTTTGCAGGGGGCGGGGAGCGCCCTGAATGTTTAGATGATGTGGTTGTGCTTGGCTCGATAGTGGAAGAGCACAACCGGGATCCCAGAGAGACACTGCAGGAGGAATGTGTGAGGTCTGCCACATCCCTTGTGTTAAAGGGGATCCCAGTGGATTATTATGAATATGGAAAAAGGAGGTACCGGACAACCTTCGGAGGGTTGAAGGGAGTGTCACGGTCGGACCGTTTCCTGGTGTGCTGCGGGCCCTTGTCTGGACAAGACGCAGCAGTCCTATGTGGAAATGGGACAATGGTTTTGGAAGGTCCAGGAAAAGATGTTCGCACCTTACTAATTATTGGAGAGGTGCAAATTCAGATGGAAAGATAGGAAAAACATCGTCTTTGCTAAACTGCTTGGCCCGATGTTGCCCCATTTCTTAAAAAACGAAAATCGAAAGTCCAGTAATTCGGGGATAGCCGAGATACGGGGTCATCGAGATCTGTCAACAAGGACTTGGCTTGCTTTCCCCAACGGATCGATTACCGGGCCATGACCCACGGAGATCGGGTGACTCAAAATCCTGAACCCTTGCCCCATATCTTCAAAGGAAGTAAATTTTAAGTCACATCCGTTTAGCAAAAACGTCTCCATTTTTTTGGTCACATTTTGCATTTTTTTCTCGAATTCGTTGTAAAAGTGGCATCAAATAAAAATAAATTTTCCGCGTAAATTCCAAGATTAGATGAGATGTTCAGAGATGTTCTATAAAAGTTGTTCTCGCCGTTTGTTACTGTTGTTGTTGTTGTTGTTGTTGTTTGTTGTTTTGTGTAGTTCTGGTTCCGACAAGAGCCGCGAAACAAAAAGCCGTCTGCGATCCAACCTAAGATGAACTCGAAGCCGAACCCGATGTCCCTCCACCCTTTTTCGACATGACCCTGAATGAAATTATTCTTGTTATTATCAATATTATTATTATTATTAAGCAACAATTAGATTGATTAGACAGCATAGCACGTTGACATTCTTAACGGACTGTTATGCAGAAGGCACTTTAAAAATCGAACAATCGTAATTGCAAGAATTAGGGCAAGTTAATGCAACATGGAATGAAAATCAGCAATAAATTATTTATTTATTTAAATTAATTAATTAATTTATTTATTTATTTTAATTTATTTATCTATTTATTTATTCATTCGTTCGTTCGTTCGTTCGTTCGTCCGTTCGTTCGTTCGTTCATTCATTCATTCATTCATTCATTCATTCATTCATTCATTCATTTATTTATTTATTTATTTATTTATTTATTTATTTATTTATTTATTTATTTATTTATTTATTTATTTATTTATTTATTTATTTATTTATTTATTTATTTATTTATTTATTATGTTGTAAAATTGGCATCAAATCAGAACAATTGAGATGGTTGGTTCTAATCAATCAATTGATTACTCAATAGATTGATTAATATGATTAATCTGGTTAATATTATTAAATGATTGACTAGTTAAGCGACTGCTTAATTGATTGGATTGTTTACATAATAAGTTTCATAATAAATTAACTGACACTGCAATTATGATTGCCAGGAGGAGGACTCCGGCAGCCACTCCGATGATCAATCCGTTCTCTTTTATCTTCGAGAAGTCGAATCCTGAAACTGAGAAACGAGATGAAATTAATAACTTATTATTATTAATATTATTATTAAAAATTGAATTAAATTGAAATTAAATTGGAATTAAATAAATTTAATTGAAATTAATACATTTATAATTTAATAAATATAATTATTATAGTAATTATAATAAATAATAATTTATTTATTAAATAAATTTAATTAAATTGTCAAAGTCAAATATGCTCGAGGACTTCTTTTCGATCAGTCCAATCCGCAACATGGTCGACCTTACCTTTGCAAGTTTCGTTAACATCAAGGACGTAGCCCGGTGGACAGACGCACTCGGAGGTGTTCTCATCGATTGAGCACATTACGTCAGAAACGTAAAAGATTTCGAGGAAATCTGAACAATTATCGGGAAAATGTTTTTATAATAAACCGATTTTTAGTTACGATTATTATATTATTAGTATAAAATCATCTAAGCGTGTTTAAATTGAGTATAAAATGTAATGGAAACCTAACGATAAATGCTTTCAGTGCTTGTAATCAAGCATATTGCTCAATAAAATGTTTAAGAATTACCTGGTAAATCCATCTATCATGTTTATATTGAACGTAATCAATAAATTGTAAATAAACGTAATTAATAAATAAATAAATAAAAATATTCTCAGCACATCGAATGCGACAAAAGGTCGGTCGATGTTTAAAAAAAAAGGAGCACCAAAAACAAATCATTTAGTTTGATAATTTATTATTTAAATAATTTATTTATTAATTTATTTATCTGTTTATTTATGAATTAACTAATTCGTGCTTTGCCTCGTTCAAGACAGTGAGGACCGGTGAATCCGCGTATGCAACCCGACTGGCAGATGCCATGTTCGTCCCAAGGCCCTTGGCAGTGGAATAAATCCGAACATCTCAGGGACATCGACGTCCTATTGTAACAAGCTGCAGAAGAAAATGAAAAACAAATGAAAATATAGAAAATCAATTCACATCGATCGTCATCAGAAAGATTTCGTAAAAGATCGGCATTTTACCCTGACCTGGGAGTCAACATTTTAAAAAGGAAGAAATTATACAGTGTGTGTCATAAGGTTGGGACAGGGGCTGAAGTTTTACATTTTGTCTAGTTTTCTGAAAAACCGTAGCGTGTAATTGCCCAAAGTTTCAATTATTTCATGCCACTATTATCACTTAATAATAGTTCTATGTGTTTGTGAAGCAAAATTTGAATATGAATGATACTACATGGACAAATCCCTTTGATGTTGTTTGGAGGCGTTTCAAAGATTAAGGATGGTGTCTCTTCCTGTGCAGGAAGTAGTATTTTATTACATCGACCACTACTAGTGGCTATTATAATAAGGTTATATATATAAAGGGTAATGTTAAATATTTATTTGATTAAATAAAAAAATGCTAGTTAACCTTATTATAATTGGGTTCTTGCTGAAATGGAGAAAGGACAAATTAAGGCATTAAATGAGCTAAATAAAGTCGTTTTCTGAAATTTCAAAAGTGTTTCAATGTTCCAGAAATGTTGTCAGATGATTTTTAAAGGATCCAGATAGTTATAGAACCACCTAAGTATAAGGAAGACCTCGAACACTGGATCATCGTCAGAAGAGACTTCCTGTTCGTGAAGCTTGCAAGGGAGAATGTTCTTCAACGGGGCTTGAAAAAAAGTTGAAATTGAATTTAACCAAGTCTCCAATATGTAGATACCTTCGGAGAAGCCGATTTTTAAAGTATAGAAAGCGCCAGTAGAAGACATTCTTGACAAAACATCACAAAACGATTTGATTGAATTGGCTCGAGGAGATGATGAGTTTGAATGTGATTTGGAGCATTGCAATTTTTCAGATGAGAAACATTTTAAGTTTGACAGTCCGTATGGGTTCAAATGTTATTAGCATAATGTCAGAAGTCCATAAAATCACTCTTGAAAAGAAATTTTGGAGGTCATTGTTGGGCTGCCATTTCTTCTCTTAGTTCATCAGATGTGGTGGTCTTAAAGGGGAAACAAAATTGCTCAGAATGTGTTTAAATTCTAAACAAATACCTCCTATGCCTATGCAGTAGATTTCAAATGGATAACGTTATCTTTTAACAAAATAATGGTTCCATCCACATCTCAATACCAAAAGAGGTTAGTTTCCAGAAGAAGAATCTATGTCTTAAAGTGGTCTGCGTCGACTTCCGGACCAAAATCCTATTGAAAATGTGTTGGGATTGCTCAATAATCAAGTATATTCTAATGTTAGGCAAAAACCTAGCATTTTAGAATTGCAAAAAATGTCTGAGAGGGGAGATGATAAAGTTGGACAATAAGAGGCTGAAACTCTTGTTGAAATCAATGAAAGATCGAGTTCAGGAAGTATTTCAAAAAAAGAATGACAAAACACATTGTCAGCTTTATTTATTTTAGATTTTAAACGTTTGTTTTAACCGGAAAAATAAAGATTTTTTGCTTTCATATGAGGTTCACCGACTTTCACTTTTTTATCATATTTCCAGTTTTTTGCTTAAATTACAAAATATAGTCGCCCAAAATCATGAAATTAATATCTCCAAGTAGCTAATGAACATCTACATATCATAAAAATAAATGGTTTAGATACGACTTATAACAACAAAATTATAGTTAAAAATCATGACTGTCCCAACCTTATGTAGAAAAATGTCTAAAAATAAATAATGGAAAATGTCCAAAAATAAATCAAGAAAAATATTGTTTCTATTTTACATTTCAAATCACTCTCGTCTCACTTTTATACACCGAGGCTGCATTCGCTCCACCACAGGTTTTGGTGACATCATCCAGGCATTCCGAGTTGCAGGCCTCGTGGTTCGAGTCCTTGTTTTTCCACGGTTTTTCATCGAAACAGCCACACGTGTGGCCAAACTTCGAACGTAAATTCAAGATTAAGGTTTTTAGAACAAGTAATTTTTTACAAATAACATTCAATTCATCATTTATATTTTAATAGTTTATTATCTATTGAATCTGTTGTAAGATTTCCTTCGCTATGTCTATCAGAGATATCAGTACGACTCAAGATGTCATTATGCCAAGATACTTTTCACTTAGAGAAACGACTAGGACCCCAACCCCATCACTGTTTAAACGTACATAACCTACGGAATATTTCCCGGATATCCCTGAAGAATGACAAGTTCAATGGAATATGAAATTGATATCCATTTTGCCAAAGTGCTGATACATAGATGGCCGCCTACCCTAGGGAGATTCACCCAACCCTAACCCCTAGTATTCAGAATTTCCCTCTGGAAAGACTCTTATGGATCTAGTGAAAAGATGAAATAAGCCAAAACGGATACTTCTTTTTCATAACGACGGCTCAACCCCCCATTTACCATAAAATCTCATTTATTTGGAATTCAATGTAAATTCAACTTAATTTACCCATATTATGGCAAAGTAGTAATCGTCACAAATTTGGAGACAATTTGCGATGCTTTCTGCCTCGTTATTCAAGAAAGGAGCTAAATTGATCGGAATGCTTTCGAAGCAGCCAATGTAGTAAGGCAAGCGTACGTTCGCTAAGATATAAATTGGAATAAATTAGAATTTAATTGTAATTTAAAATATAACTTTAAAATATTTAGCTTAAAAAGGGTAAGGCGTAACCTATGTACAGAGAATACATATCAGGTCCACCACATCTCTTGAGTGAATATCCGCATCTAAATTCGCATTCATTCGGATTCACTTCATCCAATTTGTCGTACGTATTGCCGCAAAAACATTCCTTTTCGCTCTTTAAAAGTGATTTATTTTTCAAGTTTTCAGTTCAAAATTTTAAACCATTCCCTATATAATACAGAAAAATCAGTCGTGCGTTTCTCGTGGAACTACCTTCATGGCAATGTAGCGAAAGAGAGTCGAACATATCTTTTTGCACTGGACCAAATTAATCCCATAATGTCTCTCGCCGTCGAAATTCTTGAAACAGCCGCGATAGCTAAGACTGTCAGTGTTGTCTAACCCTTAAGGTCAAAGATAACTCACAAATAAGGTTAATAAGCGATCCAAAATGTCAACAAAATGGCCTACATACCCAGAGTATGAACTTCAACTTCGGACAATAGCAGTCCCTCGTCTTTTCTCGACTCGAATCTAACTTTATTCGCCGGCGGTTGTGGCTGGCAATTCACCACCATACCTTCTCCTCCCCTGACACTGGTGCCAGGATATTCTGAACAATTCCTTAGCTCTCCAGATACGAATTCTTTGACTCCAAAATAATCCAATTGCCCAATATTCGTTAGATCCTTGCCTTGAAATAAATACTAGACCATAGATATACGCCCAAAGAAGTTCCAACCCATAATCCATAAAATATGAAA
Organism: Hirudinaria manillensis; assembly: GCA_034509925.1. NCBI lineage: Eukaryota > Metazoa > Annelida > Clitellata > Hirudinida > Hirudinidae > Hirudinaria > Hirudinaria manillensis. The sequence continues at coordinate 1,652,331 of CM067537.1, forward strand.
GGCATATTGTTCTGATGGATAAATAAAACAATCAATGCTTACCGTCGCTATCCCCTTCGTAGACGACAACGTAGTGAACATAGTAATCTTTGATCAAGTCGATGTCAACATAGGCGTTCTTGTAACACTTTGCTATTATTATTTCAGCTTGAAACGTATTCCTGACTCCATCGGTCAACTTGCTGGAGAGATTGTGAAGATCGCAAAACTTGCTTTTCCTTCCGAAGGCAATATTTATGGACACTGCATCTGCAGATGGATTAGTTGGATTCATTTGATCTCTCGATTTATTTCATTTATATTTACATTCGTTCAAATATTCTGAACAATTCCTTAATTCTAAATTCTAAATTGGAAATGCGTGCCATTTGCAGAGGCTCCGATCGCGCTAAAAGGTTACAGCATCTTATTTATTAGCTAATTAACTAAGCCGTGGTCCGTCATTATCCAACACCAGTAACACCAATTTAGTAATTACAGTTACAACTTACTTTCAAAGGTTAAAATCAAACTTAAAAATGCAGCGGCAGTTACGCCCATTGTTTACATTTTTGAAAATTTCAAAATGGAGGCTGAATGAACAACGAAAAATATTTTCATTTTGAATTGGTTAATCTTAACAACAACAATTTTAAGATATGTAAATTATATAAAATACATAAATTAACCAAAAAAAGTAAATAAATTAATTAACAATCAATTAATTACTTTTTTATTGATCTTTCCAATATTGCCGAATAAAATCGGTAAACATATGGTAATGTTAAAAGTAATGAAGAAAACTGAAAGTTCAATATTTTTATGTTTATTTATTATACCGTATTTGTGTCCATTTTCAGTAAGGCTTTCTTAAGTAATCGTGTGACAGAAATTAATGATAATACAAATGTGCAATTGAAGTAAATATCTCCATGTTAAAATTTAAAATATGTTCGTCACACTATGCAAGTCATTACCAGTTGAAAGGTGTTTTTTTCGAAAATTTCTGCTAAATTCCATTCTAAACTCATTTCCAGAAGTCCAGAAGACACGTCGAATTGTAAAAAAAATGTTACAGTTAAAAACATGCCGTGACTAAGTAACAAGTGTTTACATTAATGTTTGACGATTTCTCTAAAAGTCACTTGAGCTGGATGCAGGTGAAGACCTCCATTTTTGACAAGCTCTGAAAGGCATACGGTTTAATTAAATATTCATTAGCAGATAAAAAAGAAGAAAAATAAGATTATCTATTATTATCAACAAATTATAAAGGGATATCTAACCCAGAACAGATTATAAGTACCATTAGGGTTGCTAGTGAACCGATTAGAGCAATTACGACTTTGGGCAGGTTGTACTGCGATCCTTCCTCTGGATTGGAAAATTAAGAACGAATTTCAAAATTAAATGTGGAAAAGAAATTATTATTACGTCAATTATTTGGCCGTGAAATCCCCCGTTGTTTATTATTCGGATACTTGATTCCGATATAAGCTCTATTATACGAATTGTGATTAATAACATTCAATCTGATGGCTGCATCAGTTGCGAATGAAATACATCAACCAACCAGCCATCAATCAATCAATCAATCAACCAATCAATCTTCAAATCAAGGCCAATGTTAAAATGCTTCTTATAAATAAAATAATATAATATAACATATAATTAATCATAATTAATAATTATCTTTTTGTCATAAATTATAATAATGAATTAAAGAAATGTAATAACATCATTAATAATTTATTTTATCTGAATATCAATTAGCTACTGAGAAGTGAGCAGAGCGTTACTTCTGCACACGTTGTCAGCGTGGAAATATCCATGCGGACACGAGCACTTTGTGGAATCGTTGGCGTAAGTGCACTCGATTTCTTCCGGCTCTTCCGGCTCTTCTTCCGTTCTGTTATCTGATTCTGGTTCAAAGTCATCTGCTAGCAGACCTTCGAAAGTGACCAAACGTTGAGTTGTTGTTCAGTGCCACAAACGTCTTTACTAATCAGCACGAACACATGTGTTAACCAAGTCACGGCCAAAGCCAACTCACTGGCGACAATTTTTGTATTGGTCCACCCTTTAAACCCACACCCCCATCCTAAGCTTGCGAATCTAAATTGGGGTTTTGGAGAGCAAGATACAGCCTCATTGAGTCCCTTGGGTGACTGACTGAATTTGGTTTGAGAAACAAAACAAATCGATGATCAAAAAGTAAAATTTCGATTAACTTTTAAATCCCGTCTGCAACCATGAGCAACCACGACCCCGAAAAGCAATCTTAGGTCACCCTAAATGCTCTCCCCTTCAGTTGGCTTCCGGCCATCGCTTCTCCAGACATTAATTCATAATTTATTGATATTCTATTTAAAAAAAAATATTACTTCTTAATGTTATCATTAAAATCAATATGCCGGCGAGAGATGTATCCATTGCATCCATTACTGATATCACGAGAAGTGCTTCAATGATCCATTTCCATGACACCGAGGCATTTTGCAAGACATCTCTAGACACAAAAACTCCAAATGCAACTAAAAATAAAGACGTTAACTCTTTATTAAATAAATAAAATGCAAAATAAAATTTTAAAAAATCAATCGAATTTGTTTTTCAACATTTGCAACAATATTTTAAAAACTTAATAAGCAGGCCAAATCGTAACTGCAGGAATGAAGTTTCTAGAAACAGCCACGCTAAAGCGGTTTATTAATTTGAAGATGTTTCGTTGAAATATATTTATTTATTTATATATTTATTAAAGGCTTTATTCAAAAATTATCCTATTTAATAACGGCACTAATCATTGAGGATTGAACCGATGAAAATCCAGACTCCCGAGATATTGTTGACAACTCGTAATCAGTAAACATATCATCCAAACATGGATGTATTTATCGCGATATTGCGAGTAGAATTTCCAAATACAGAATAATACCCTTTTCAACTGAAAATCAATAATTAAAAAATTGAAATTGATAATTTATTACAACATCAATTAATCACATCAATCACGTAGGTTAGAATTGGACAGAGTCGTGACTCGGATTAAAGGATATTGATTAACAACCAAACTTCTAATTTGCGGTCATTAAATGTTGACCTAGTACCAACAACATTGATCTGCAACATACAATAATATATTATACATCACTCTTGAAAATCCCCGCTATCTCAGATTCACAGAAATACCCTAACCCTAACCCTAAATGTTGACCTACTGCCAACAACATTGATCTGCAACATACAATAATAGATTCTACATCACTACTGATGATCCCCGCTATCTCAGATCCACAGAAATACCCTAACCCTAATCCCAACCCTAACCCTAACTCTAACCCTAACCCTAACCGTAAATCTAATAACGGTATTAGCTGGTAAAACTGCTTTTAGTACCATCACCAACTTGTATAATTAATAATCACTTGACAAACCCAAATACAAACACGATCGTTTATTGCGTTATTATTTTCAAGGGATTTTCCATTTCTGTTTACAGTAAATAAAATTAATAAAAATAAAATTAAATATTCTGTAAATAAAATTAATATTCAGCCGTGCATAACAGATGTCGCTATTGGTGGAGAACGTGTACGAGAATGAGAGCCAACGTCAATGTCAATTTTTTCAATTGTCGTGGCTGTAATCATCGTTGGAACGTTTAAAAATCCATTGGAATTTACAATATTAACTGTTACGATTTCCAAAATTAATAGGAATAACTGCCACTATCCGTGTTTGGCCTACAAGCCCTGTGCGAAATTAAAAATATATAAATATACAATGAATGCATAATGAATATACAATGAATATGCAATGAATGTATAATGAATATACAATGAATATACAATGAATATACAATGAATATACAATGAATGTATAATGAATGTATAATGAATGTATAATGAATATACAATGAATGTATAATGAATGTATAATGAATATACAATGAATATACAATGAATATACAATGAATATATAATGAATGTATAATGAATATACAATGAAAGTGCAAATAAATAAATGTACGAGTGTACAATCCTTCTTAATGTTGTCAAGTCAACAAAGACAAGCTATAGATCATCCATTGTTTCATAATTTTATCTGCAAATATGCACAAAGCAAAAATCTTCTGAATAAATGCTAGAATCGAACCATATGACATGAGAAATGATGAAGGTCAAGACCATACCCAAGACGAACCAAATCATAATTTCACTAATCCATCTGTAATCCCCGGGCTGACGGAAGTTTTGTATTCCTGGACGTAAAGTCGCCGTTTGGTATTTATACCAAATAATTAATATAAAATATAACATTATGAAATAAATAATTTAATAATAATTAATTAATTTAAGTTAATTTCCACTTCGTAGGCCCTAAAAATACATAAGAATCGTGACATGTAAAGTCTGCAAATTTAAAGACGGTGAGTGCCAATACCCAACCTCGATCCTCGATCCTTATGTCTAAGGTTCCTTCATGACTGGGTTAAGAATCTGACCTGGGTTAGGGTCGTATGCATGCGTGTGTATTGGCTTTTAGCAAATAGTTTCATGTAGTCAAAACTTTTTTAAAAAATGTTCAGTCCAAGCATTTTCAACGTTTTTTTTTATTCCGATATGCAAACGTAACTTGGTTCTGAATGTCGAGATAGGTGGCACCAGTAGTAATGTAGCAGTCGCAACCCATTCCGAGACTTATAATGTTTTTTTCTTACAAATTTTGCTTGTAAATGCTTGACAAAAAGCAAGATTTAAATCTCCGAAGACATAAGGCGATCCAAATAATATATTTATAAATAAAAATATAAACATTTATATATAAATAAATGTAAATAAATATATATATAAGGCGATCCAAATAATACATTTATAAATAAAATATAAACATTTATATATAAATAAATGTAAATAAATATATATAAATAACATAATCTATATTTACAAATCATATTAAAATAAATAAAGTACTTTTGGAGCTGAACAAAAAACCCAAAGATGTTACTTCTACAGGTTTGGTTCTTGAATGAATAGTATCCAGGCTCGCATTGGCACTCAACAACATCCGTCTCGTAATCGGGATGAAATTTGGGAAAACTGCAAGGCATGAAGTCGGCATCTGTAGTCGTAGAAGACATAGTTGTAGAAGTTGTAAATGTAGTTGTTGTTCTTGTAGTCGTTGTTTCCACCTAAGAGGAAATGGCTCTAATACTATGAGTGAATTATTACTTTTGGAATTATAAATAATCTGTGAAAAGCCATTGTAAACATGTATCGATCATTTTAAAGAGAAATTTTAAAGATCTCGAGCACCTAAAATTTAAAGCATACAAAGTTATCATAGATATTCGTCAGAATTAAATTTTAAAAGTAAAATTTACTTTTAAATGTTAAAATTAATTTTAAAACGACTATAAGACCCAATTTGATTGTTTACATTGTTTAAACTGACGGGAAGATATCAGTTTAGAGAAGGCAACAATCTATTTTAAAAGTTATCGTTGGTAATACCTTAAAAATGTAATTTTTCAAATTATTTTAGGATATAACTCACTTTATTTGTTTAAATAAAATAACTGAAATTATGCAAACGTTGCTTTTATTTATACTAACATTAACTTTTTTACACTAACTATAATTAAAATATTATATTATGAATAAGATTTTAAAAAACTTTGGATTAAACTTATTTTATTTTTCTTGATAGCACAAACTATCTTATGATGTCTTTGGCTAATATTAGACGTAGTATAGCTGTTGATCGCTGCTGCTCTAGACGCAAAATACCGCAGAAACTCGACAAAATCAACAAGTATAATTATAAAAAAGGTTTAAGCTACGGTAGCATTTAATTTTGAATTTATTTGTTCGCTTCCGGAATTGCATAGGTGAGTTTCAGCCTAAAGTCGGATGAAAGATTAGTCCGACTAAATTAAGTGATAAAGATGAAATTTGTGGAATGGATGTTTTAATCTCGTAAGGGCTTTATAGCTCGATTGTAAGGCTCGATGCTTTGAAGGCTATAGGCCGTCTCGATTGGTTTACTGAATTTTAAAGATGGCGAATGAGGATTTATGTTCAATGGTGTTTGAGTTTATTAGCAGCATGTTTTTGGGTGAATTTTTTTAGGGAAGCTAACTGCATTATGAAATAATTATGACCCCAGTACAAATTCTGCCTAGTAAGCATTTTTATAACAGAGGAGTACTTAGATTATTTCTCATGAGGTGCATAGAGGGATCAGTTGAAATTAAGGCATCAGTAGAGATAAGGCAATTTTTTGATGAAGTCACTTGAAGAATGATGTGATTACGTTGTGGCGATTCATTAAAAATGGGTTATTAATCTGTCGGGCGACTTAGGTTTGTTTATAAGTAGGTTGACAAGGCTTGAGTGGTGGCCTGCTCTGCTCTGTTAAACAACAGTTTAAGCCCTCTGTCTTTTGATTCTAAACATCTTTAACTGAGCATCATGTAAAGAGTGGCACAGCATAGTTGAATTTAATTCACTCGGAGGTTTATCGAGAAAAAGGGAGTCCTGATCGTATATCAAGGTTGGTTTGTTGTTTATTTTTATTTTCCTTATCAACGTACATAATAATATACATACATAAAGGATCTTCTGATTCTATTATAATGTTGTTACTCGGAAAACGAATTGCAGTGTTATTGGTTGCTAATTGTTGTATCATTGATGTTTGTTTTCAGATATTAGAGCTCCCTTGTAGAATAGAGACGGCCAATTTAAGGAAACACCAATCCATTCATTTCATCAAATGCTTCAAAGACCGTTTTTAAATCATCGGGATCCTTTTTAGGAACGTAGGACGTTCGAGAGAAAGTCTTCCAAAGAATACCATCATGACCAGCCAGAATGATGACTGCTACTTCTTCTACTATTCCAAGTGCATCAAGGTATGTCGTGACTTCAGTCCAAACCTGTAAACGTAAACAAAGATGTCGAAATTAAAATAGCAAGATGAGCTTTGACGACCTTTATCATTATTTAGGGAGATCTATGCCCGTTCAGACACGAACCAGCTGCCCTAGGAAAAGAACAGATCTGTGTTGCATGGTCTAATGGATTCTGCAACAGAGCTTCATGTCCAGACAGGCACATGATCATCAACGTGAGTATCATCATCACGGCTAAGTGACAACCGTATAGATGAAGTGCAAGTCTAGAATAGAATCTTCCCAGGGCGATCAGTAACTTTTATCTTTCTTCTTCCGATAGAAAAACCGAACCCAGACTCCGTGCTTCTGGGAGACTCAGCCTGGAGGATGCCAGAAACCCCACTGCGTCTTTTTCCACCGAAAATCGACCCAGGCCCCTCAGAGGGCGGTTGCCGTGCCGACGGCCGCTGCAGCAGGGACGACGACACCGACAGAAGGAGCGAAGGATTCAGAGCCTGCGCATCAGAGGACGGCAGAAGGAGCCGACTTCGTCCAGAAGTCTTCGGTGGCACCAATCCCGACTCCCGTTGCTGTCGAGGCTCCTCCCAAAGTTCCCGAAGCCCAGGTCCCCGTTCAAAAAAGGCCCGACGTTGCCGGCAGTAGGAAGGTGGTGACCTCGCTCAACGGGGTCACTTCGCCAAAGAGGGTCGTCGCCAAAGCAGAGGAGTCGATCGGTAACGTTAAAGGTAAATTGATTATGATGATGATGATTTTAATGGTGGTGCTGTGATTATCATTACGATTATAATTAGCATAATTATCTTGTGTTTTTGCATTATTACAACATTTTAATTATATTATGTTATTATATCCAATTAATCATATTATATTATATTGATTGTATCAATCAATTATTCGATCTCTTACCAACGTGTTCTTCTGTACCGCTTCCAGATAGGCTGAGAGGAATCGAAAACTCGGAGGAGTCGTCTCTGAAGCAGGGACTTGAGTTTGGAGTGAAGACCTTGGAACAGATACACAGAGAGAAGGCACTTGCTTCAATGAAGAAGAAGCAGGACGATGGTCAGTTCGGGGAAATTGCATTTGATTGTTGATTAATATTCCTATGTTGTGTTGATGAATGTTGTGTATGTGTTAATACTGTTGTGGATGTGATAATATGGTTGTGTATGTGTTAATACTGTTGTATATGTGGTAATACTGTTGTGTATGTGGATGTGATAATATATTAATAACAGTGATATATGAATTATATGGTTAGATTTTGTAAGTATAAGTTGTAAGTTGTGGGATATAATTGGTCATTACTGAGACTGTAAATGGTAATCAAGTCATTAAGGGTGAAGTGGAGTCTATCAGGTTGTAACAAATGTCTATTTTCTTAATCTGGTAGCTCCAATCCAACTCAACAATCACAGCAGGAAGGTGGATGCAGTGACTGCTGGAAGAAAGATCATAATCAAGACTGGTGAGTTTCAACTGGAAGTGGAAAAATATATTTTCTCGCGTTTCTCAATTGAACGCCGATCCTGCAGGCGGTAATTCGGAGGGAGAAATGTCGGACTCTTCCACGTCTCCAGGTCGCAAGGTGGAAGTGACGACCAGCGACACGGAGAACGGGAGAGTGAAAGGAAACGTCAAGTCCAGGCTCGGTCCGACGGCGGGACGACCCTCTCCGCCCGGGAACGGAGGTTCGATTCCGGACGACGACGTTTCCGAAGGCAGGACGACGCAGGAAGTTCGCGTCGTGAAAGCTGTCGCGACCGAAATTCTTTCTCCGTCGAAAAGAACGAGGAAGAGGAAGCCGGAGTCCGAAGTCGTTCGACGGTCGGAACCGGTCGGCAAGCTCCAGAGAGTGGCGGCGAAGAAACTAGCGAAACCGGCAATGGAAATATACAGACCGCCCAGGGCCGGAAACCGTGAGTTAAAAGTTTGTTTTTCACGTCTGGAAAGTACGTGCTGTGACTCGTTCGATTATTTTCTTTTCGACAGCCATCGTCGAATCTTGCGTGGTCCGAGCGCCGGCTGCGAACAACAAAACCGAAGCGGTGGTAGAAACGTCCGACGTGCCGATCAAAAAAAGGTCGGAGTTCAAGAGTTCGGTCGCTCGGCAGTCGCCGGAAGAGAAGCCCGTAGTTGCCACCAACTCGCTCCTCAAGAAGCCGTTGCTGAGAAGTGCGAAGGTGAAATTCAACTCACGAGTTTTTGTTTTCAGGGTCTAATAGCAAATTCATCTGGACGATGGCATGATTCAGATTTAATATGTCCAGTGAGCATCTCCAATCAAATATCTTTTTCATTCAATTGTCGCAGGGTGATGGGAGGCCCTTAGAAAAGGTGAAGGTTAAGACTTTGGACGAAATCCTGGCAGAGAAGAGAAAGAAGAAGCTGCCCGAGGAGCCCATGGAATGCTCCGTCGACCGTTCCGCACCGACGCCCTCGACTTCCACGGTCGACGCTGCCTCGAATGCAGAGACGAAGAGATGCCTCCCGAGAAAGAGGGCGTCCCCGGAATCCGGGGAGCCCGCCGCCCGACCCGACGAGCTTTCCGACCAGAAACATTCCACTCTCAGACTGCTCAAGAGGAGGAAGCTTTCCATGGAGAATCACAAAAATCGACCTCAGGTCAACGGACGCGCCGAGGTCGAAGAAGAGGAAGTTCGACGCGACGTGGAGGTCGAACGCGTGTCGTCTGATGCTTCGGAAGGAGATAAACAAACGATTCCAGAGGGGAAGGAAAGCCTGTGAGTGTCGTTTTGAATTTCAATTTGATGTGCTAGTGCAGTTTATGCATATTCATTGGAGGGGGAGGGGTCAGAATAATTAAAACTCTATAATAATTATGATGATGTTCATTGCTTTTGTGGAATACTATAATAGGATATTTGCATGTGCCAGTTGGTGTTGCTTAATTAATTTATTAATTAATATTTATTAATATTATTTAATTAATTATTTATTAATTTATTATTAATTAATATTTATTAATAAATGGCATAAATAGCTTGGTGATGTAATGAATAATTTCTTGCTTCGATAGCTTGCTCGAAGTAGACTCCCTGCTCGACGAGGACTTCCTGTTGGGCGAAGTTTCCGATTCGTTCTGCAGTTCAAAGGTCATCAAGGACGACGACGAACTCTTCCAGGAGATCCAGTCGCTACTCCAGTGAACCTGACGAAAGGGAAAAGAAAGAATGAATGAATGAATGAATAATTGTGCGCACGTCATTTCGAGATGCGCATTTCGTGATGAATTCCGTCGATGTAAATAACCTCGTTGCATTGTTTATGTAAATAGCTGTACATCTGTCTGTCTGTTTGTTTGTTTGTCTTGTTTCCTCAATCTTTTAAATAGGCCTCCGATACGATGTCAAAATAAACTGGAATATTGTCAATCAAAGATTCATTCCTTGACCTATCTGTCCGTCGTCGTCTGTGAGTTTGTGCTCAGAATTGACTTGTAATTTGCACTGACATCGTACGATGGTTTTCTCGTGACCTTCCATTTTGCAACGTTGAGGGATTGTATATTTAACCTGACCTGACCCTTCGAGGCGTTGAGGTCAGTGACCCGAGTCTAAAGTTGTGTCCGGAGTCTCCCTGGTATGAGTTCCCTCTCGAAGGGGAGGAATGTCAACGTCGTGGACTGCCACGTCGTGGATGTCACTACAGAGGCTTTTCTGTAGTGATGAGTTTGTTGACTTGTGACACTTAACTACTGAGTTAATTAATTAAGACCTCCATTTTGTAATAGCTTTAATTGGTATGATGGTTACTTAAGCAATTGGAGCTGCTATGACACTACTGTATCTTGTCTTTGGGGGTATTGTTCAAAGGTTTATCTTGGGTCGTGTTTGTTTGGGGATGTCTTTAAAATTAGTAACTTATTAGGGTTTACCTGATAACCAGTTTGGGTTTGCTGGTTTAGGGGGTCTAAGGTTCGACCCGACCCGGGGTGTCATGGGCGGGAGTCTAGTACGTTGGAGTTTTTACTGTCAGTGTTGTGGGTGGATACCATTGCTCAATTGACCCTGCATGGTTGTGGGTGTGTAAGATGATATAGCGGTTGTTTTGACGATAGGCGGGTGATGGATTCTCGGCGCTTAACGTTCGCCTAGGTACTTTCTACAAAATCTCAGAACCTGAGCGTGTCGTGTTCGGGATTCTGCTTGTCCCATCACAAAGGTGGCGCTATATGAATTCGCTTATCGTTACTATTACTATCATCGTTATCGAATGATGAGGTTAGCGTCCTGTGACTATAAAAGGGTACACGTTCCTCTCTCTCTCTCTCTCTCTCGGTGTGGATGGCAACTTATTGTGTTGACGTTTCTTAACGTTGTCTTGAAAATGCCCAAACAAGTTGTTTCGTGCATCCATTGATTTCGTGAATATAAGAAAGGCTGTCTTTATTCATTTACTGATTTATCTTCTCCAAAAGTCTGACGTCTTGTCTCTTAATGCATCGATGTTTCAGTCGATGGTCAACACACATCGGTGACAGTTATATTTTGGATTGTGAAGTGTCTCTTTAAAAAAAAAACTGAAAGCGAGGCTGGGATCGAACCTGCTACCTACGGGTTGGGAAGCTTCGATCCTTTTGTCGAATGTAAACTTTGAACTGCAAAGTGTTGGATGATTGGCTGATGGTGAGGTTGAAAAACAAAGTGCTAGCTATTTAAAGTTGAGATGGATGTGTTTACGCAGAATATGATAAATGATTTTATTTTTTATATTTACTGTTTGTTGATTTATTTGTTTCGTACCGGTTTTGTTGATATTTCAATCATCTATTGATGACTGATGTTCTTATCATTATGATATCCTGTGTGTGATATCATTCCTATAACCACCATGGATAAGATACAACATCGGAGAAAACGTGAGAGTTGGATACAGTGCCTAGTAATGGGCAAGTTAAATGCAGGAAGAGCAGATTATTGATCGAGCTAACGACAAGTTATGATGACAGACAGAGATCACTAGCGATTTAGGGAAGAGGGTACTAGGCTTATCTTTGGGGTATCGATGTGTTCTAGAATCCCCACATCAAGTAGCCGGACTCTGATAATATTGAACCCCTATTGGAGGGCTAGGATTTGGAGCGTAGCAGGTGATTGGTTAACGGGACAGGTGTTTACGATGAGACTGTCCACTGTCAGCTGCGAACAGATTGTGTCGTCAAATGGCGTGATTTGTTGTTGACACGATCACTTCAACGTCTGAGTTGAGATTCACCCACTCCATGTCGTCATCGTCTTCATCGCCATCCTTATCACGACCATTATCATTTCTAGTCGCCTCTGTCATCGTCATTCGATTATGACGACCGATGCTACCTTTGTTATCACCCTTGTCACTTACATTGACATCATCATCGTCGTCATCGTCGTCGTCATCGTCATCATCATCATCATCATCATCATCATCATCATCATCATCATCATCATCATCATCATCGCAGCCGCCCATTGATCGGCACGCAATACAGGTCCCTCAGATAACCGAGACCAATGGCGCGAACTAGATGAGAACCTCTCTCTGAACTTATCACCATCTCTCATCATCATCATCTTCGTCGTCGTCGTCGTCATCGATGCCATCTCCGAGTTAAGGGCCGGTCATTATGAACTCTATCTCGAGGTCACGGAGTTCAACGGATCCAATAAACCCGGGGTCATCCGAGCACAGCTTTCATGCATTTCCTCATCTCAAGAGTTGATCGAAATTAAATTTGATATTAGTAATAATTTTTAAAAATTTGCGATATATCATTATTTATTTAGTTAATTATAATTTACTGAAAATATATTTCTATTCATATTTCCATAAAATCAAATTTAATAATAGACAGCTAAGCATTCTTAATATGGTATTATTATTGGTATATTCCATTCCCATTGGTCAAGTAAATATTAACTCCGCCCACTTTTCACGATAGTTGACGAATGACAGAAGAGTTTCAGATATCGATCAATTTGACCACTATATGAGAGTATCGACGTAGAATTTCATGAATAAGCGGAATTACAAAAAAATTGATAAAATAATTATAATAAATATGTTAATAATAACAAAAATTATAATAAACATGTAATAATCATGTATTACAATAAAATAATTATGGCTTTTTAAACATCTTTCATATTATTCTGAATAAAAATGATTTTCGAAATATTTAAAAAAATATCCATAAGGTGATTCCAACAAGTAACAAATTATCAATAATTTAAGCAAATTTATTGTTAAATTGAGCAAAAATACCTGCCAAAGGTTAAAAAAATTACACCATTAATAATATTATCATCATCACAATGAAATCAATGAAAATAACTAATGATTTCTATGTATAACCCATCAGTTTTGACAACCGATAAACTCCGCCCACCGACCCTCAAATCGCATGGCTGCTATTGGTCGTCTCATCAGCATAATTTATGCAGCGATGGCATTGCCAGGTGATGTTTATAAGGAGTGGCACAAGACAAGGATCGTCATCACACGAAATCTCCAGATTTTAATTAATTTTTAATAATTTGAAATATTATAAAAAAAAATAATTGTTAATATTATTAATAAATAAAATTACGAAATTATTTTATAATAATTATGCCTGAAAAATATTACGTCATAAAATTGCACCGAACGAACTTTTTCTGAACCCTGCATGTCAAAGGACAAGGTGAAGGTGAACATGTCTTATTATTATTAGTAGTAATAATATTATATTTATATTATGATTACAATTAAATTATAATTATATGTTTATTACATTAGTACTTATATTATATTATTATTAGTAATAATAGTAATATTAGTAATAATAATATAATGTTAATAATAATTTAAAATAATAATATTAAAAAAAGTAATAATAAGGTGATTTAATATGAACAAACTCTATAATATTAAAAATAATAGATATGTTACTATAGAGTACAATCATTATTATGTTTTAATAATAATAATAATAATAACAATAATAATAATAATAACAATAATAATAATAATAATAATAATAATAATAACAATAATAATAATAATAATTACACGCTGTGAAAAATGCATTTTGATTACCATTACAAGCTAAACATTAATTATCGTAAGTAATTATAAATTCTACGATGCAAGGGTAGGGTTAAGTTAAGGGTTATGATTGGGTGGAGGTACTAAAGATGATCTCGGCCTGTGAGTTGTCTCTTTGCCTGTCACTTGTCCAGAAAACTATTCGAAACTATTGATGTACGACCAATAAACAAACAGGAAGACGATCTCACGTGTCATTGAACCAATCAGAGAAGTTCATTTTTAGGTTTTCCAGGAATTAGGTCAGGGTGGGATTAGGAATTTAGGAGTGGATTGGCCTTTGTCTTCCTTATTAGGAGCTGCAAGCAATGATAATAATTAACAGTAATAATAATAATAATAATAATAATAAAAAAAGATTACACCATTCTATGGGACTATGCGATTATCACGGACAGGAAAATATTGGCCAACAGACCTGACATTGTTATCCATGACAGGAGATCCAAGTCGTGCATGCTAATTGATGTTTCCGTCCCGGATGATAAGAACATCGCGCTCAAAGAAGCTGAAAAAATTAGCAAATACAAGGACCTGGAGATTGAAATCAACCGGATGTGGAAAGTGAAGTCTAAAGTCGTTCCGGTAATTGTAGGAGCGCTCGGAACGCTAAGAAAAGACTTTACAAAGTATGTAGAGTTGATACCAGGACGACCAAAGACTTCGGAGATTCAGAAGATCTCCTTACTGGGCACTGCCCACATTCTTCGAAAAGTTCTTGGATGAATTGCTGAGAGCACTGGTAGTGCTCAGCATTCATTCATCACCGGCTGTGAGACCGAGAAGAAGCAGGAAAAATGTGTATAATAATAATAATGATAATAATAATAATAATAATAATAATAATAATATAATAATAATAATAAATAATCGCCGTCGTCATCAGCATCACTTTCTCCGTCATCGTCATGCCACGTGATAATAGCTACGTTAACTTTGAAGACGACGACGATGGTGGTGATGATGATGTTGATGATGATGATGATGATGATGACGACGACGACGACAACGATGACGATGATGATGAGGGTGATGGTGGTGATGATGATGATGATGATGATGACGACGACGATGATGATGAGGGTGGTGGTGATGATGATGATGGCAGATCATAATCTGATACAACGAGTCATATTGCTCTCATTAATCATGAGGCTAGTTACTTTTAGTCCGCCCTAAACTT
>CM067537.1:1675000-1677500 GCA_034509925.1 Hirudinaria manillensis
AATTCTTCAATTCTTCAACGATGGCTCTCCTCAGTGCATCGACTTAGCACCAAGTCACTTTGAGGAGCTAAAGTATGCCATCCAACCCTAATTTTAGCTCTAAATCCAGTTCTAACCCCAACCCTGACCCCAGCCCTGACCCATGCCCTAAATCCAGCCCTCTCCCTAACCTGAACCCTAACTCTTGAAAACGTATTGAGACTTGATCTATGAGTCTTGACTTATACCCAGGTTGATTTACCTAATGTACCGATAAGTTCACTCTTACGTATAGATACGTAGATCAGTCCTCAATCCCTTATGCACTCGACTGCACTCCAACAAAGTCCTTCACTCCTAAATTATCTGTCAACTGTTCACAATTACTTTTTTAAATTCAGTACATCATCATCAGTACATCGATGTACTGACGTACATTTGTAGGTAAGCAGATGATTTTAAGCGCTCGTTAGATATTATTTTAAGGCACGACATCGAGTGCGAATAGCAGTTCATCACAGGAAGCTTTTAGAAGCTATGGTTTGCTAATGTTACTTACGTGTTGCATTACTATTTGTCAATATTGATTCTTTCCCACTTGCATCGATATCTTCACTCCTATAATATCGATGTTTTCATTCCTATAATATCGTTGTTTTCACTCCTATAATATAGATACCTTAACTCGTGTAATATCGATGTTTTCACTCCTATGATATCGTTGTTTTCACTCCTGTAATATCAGTATCATCACTCCTGTAATATCGGCATCTTCACTCGTGTAATATCGATGTTTTCACTCCTATGATATCGTTGTTTTCACTCCTGTAATATCAGTATCATCACTCCTGTAATATCGACATTTTCACTCTTGTAATATTTATTTTTTCACTCCTGTAATATCAGTATCATCACTCCTGCAATTTCGATATTTTCACTCCTGTAATACCGATGTTTTCACTCCTTTAATATCGACAGCTATGCCGACATTCTCGCTCCACGACATTCGATACTGTCGGCACTTGAGTCCGCTCAGCGTGTGTTGTTGTTTAGTTGTTTGTTTGCACAACACAAGAGAGGATTAAGGACCTTCACAGATTGTCTTCAATCAATCATTCATTCATCCATCCATCCATTCATTCGTTCATTCACTCCTTCAATCGCTTACTCATTCAATCTCTTTCATTCATTCATTTATTTTAAAATCTCCACCTTAAGATATTATAATTTATTATAATAATATTGTATTTCTTTATAATTTATTTGTAATTAGGCAGTATTTATTCATATTTCACAATTAAATAGCAAAAATGTCGTTACAACTCCATAATAATCTAGTAATTGTTAATATTAATTAATGTAAAAGGTTCAAATAAATATTTAACATTTAATTATTTAATAATTTATTTTTTTTATTAAAATAAAACATTTTTTTTAAAAATACTTAATTCAAATAGGAGACACCCAGTAATATAAATAGATGGAATGTTATCAAACATAATATCAAACACAAACCACGCCCACCTATTTCTGATTGGCAGATCTATTGCATATTGTGACAAAAATGGTTGCATATTAAAAACAACATTGATTCTTGATTAATAATCAGTGATTAAAGGTTATTTATAAATTAAAAATAATAACATTGGATTAATAAATAACATTTGATAATAACATGGAAATAATAATAATAATAATAATAATAATAATAATAATAATAATAATAATAATAACAACAACAATAACAATAATAATAATAATAGTAATAATAGCTAATTTAATTTAAATAATCGCTATATAAACTTCATCAGAACCATCTACGAAGGGGGAACAACAGCAAACAACAATCACAAAATCAATGTCGACGATGCAACGACATCTGACGATGAAAATTCCCAGCTCGCATCACCCAATCCCATCAATCCGAGCAAGATTGGATCTACGGAAACCCCGCCCTCGTCCGCCCTATTCGACAAATCACATTGGCCGAAATTTCCGGGTCGCGATTTCATTGGTCGAGGTTCCGCCTTGGGCGGGTTTTATGGCATGCCCGGCTTCGGATTGGTTGCCAACGATTTGAAGAAGATCCAATCGCGACAAGGGTGCTACGAAAAGAACATATTTTGAGAAATAAAAGACGGACGCATTCAGTATTAACTGTTCGATAAAAGCGAAGATTACGTGGCCATATGGCTTTCTACATTTTACCGCTCTACCAATCAGCTTCGAGATTTATTTCTTCGTCGACCAATGAAAACTGATTTAAACGATGTTTCCAATGTTCATTACTGATTAATAATGCTTCTATTGCAGCAAAAGTTATTTAATTTTAATTAAACTTTAATATGACTTAAATAAATGTATTATTGCATTTTTGTTACTATTGTTAGAGCAAGCTGTCACAATTTGATACGATTGCAATTTAAGTGATTATTATTAATATTATAATTAAAAATTTATTTGTATCGATAATATTAACAATTTATTATTTAATTTCATGCAATAATACTTCGTCTCTTTG
>CM067537.1:1682500-1692500 GCA_034509925.1 Hirudinaria manillensis
TTGAATAATATTAAATTAAATAATATTAAATTGAATAATATTAAATTGAATAATATTAAATTAAATAATATTAAATTGAATAATATTAAATTGAATAATATTAAATAATATTAAATTGAATAATATTAAATTGAATAATAATATTAAATTGAATAATTCCAAGTTAAAGTTAACCCTCCCACGTGGAATCGCTTCAATTGTAAAACATACTGCAACATCCGCCGAGTGCTGACATCTGTCACGTGACGTAAAACCATTGCGCAATGAATGGGAACATAATAATAATAATAATAACAATAATAATAATAATGATAATAATAATAACAATAATAATAATAATAATAATAATAATGATAATAATAATAACAATAATAATAATAATAATAATATACAATACTATCCATTTGAAAATTAATAATTACCACTACACATTACTACTACTAATAATAATGAACTTATGTGATAACTATTGCCTCCATCAACGAATATTATTATAAATAAATTGTATTATTTTTAATTATTTCAATTAATGAAATATTCATTAACAATTGTACAACATTAATATTATTAATAATAATTATAAATTAATGTATAATATTAATTAAGGCTAATAAATAAATGAAATGGGTTTCAATCCCCAACAAATCACCAACCAATCACCAACCACCAATCACCAACCACCAATCATCAATCACCAATCACCAACCACCTCTGCTCGACATTTTATTGAAAGCATCTTCACAGAACGTTGTAGGACGCGAGTAGCTACAAAATATGATCGACTACCAACATCGAAGTCATCATCACCATCATCATCATCGTCATCATCATCATCATAAACGCACTCATCATCATCACCATCATCATAAACGCAATCATTATCATCCTGATCATCAGCATCGTCATCCTCATCACAACAATGGATCCTGAAAAACCCTGAAAAGCGTCGGACAACACCAACAACAACACCCCCAACAACAACACCAACAACAACAACAACAACAACAAGACCCTTTCACGAGGAGAAAGCAAGTTTACAGTAAATTTACAGCGCAAATCAAGAAACGTGTCCAAATGCATCTGAATGCAAAAAAACCATCATCATCATCACCATCAACACCATCACAATCATCATCGTCGTCGTCATCATCATCATCATCGTCATCATCACCGACAACAACGATCACGTGACCCTCCTCGAACCAACGACTTGGACTCAGTTCAAGGTCTCGAATGGTAACTGATAAAGAAGTGATAAAGAAGTGATAAAGAAGCGGTGGAGAAGTGGTGGAGGTTGGCCAGTGACTATAATTAATAATAATAACAATAATAATAACAATAATAATAATAATAATAATAATAATAATAACAATAATAATAATATAACTGCTAATATAATTACAAAATACAATTATAATTGGTAATGCAATTTTGTAATATAATTTATAATATATCATAATAAAACTAATACAATCGTTCCACCCTCCTCTCCTTTAAGTACGGCTCCATCTTTTGATGACATAGTAAAATAAAAACCCAAACCAAACCAAACAAACCACGTCCCACGCCTTCGACCGAGGGCTAGCCGACACCCCCTGCCTCGAATCCGACGGGGACGACGAAAACGTTAATCTTCCGAGCGAACGAGAATTGAATTTAAAAGTACAGGAAGTACTCGACTTAAAAGTACACGATGCACACGTGACGGAACGAGATTCCATCTATTTTAGACCAATTTTGATATTTCGTGCCCTCTAAAAGCTAATAATTTTCAAATTTAAAATTAAATTGATTTAAAACTTAATTAAAAACTTTTTTAATGTAAATCGGTAACTGAAAATTCATAAACAAAGAAAAAAAAACCAAAGAAAACGAAAAGAGAGCCGTAAAAAAAGATTCCAAAGACGACGACAAACCTCCCTCGTGACACGAACACGCGTCTACGCGAGGACGCACTGCTCTTGCACTCCCCGCACTCCAGTGCACCGGTTGACCTCCCCCCAAAAGCTGGAAAGCATCGACTCGTCTGCCGAGCGGAAAGGTGGAGAGTCACGACGCGGACTCTCCCGAAGGGAAAAAATTATCACAAAAGCAAAACCACGAATAATTACAAACCTCCGAACTCGGTGCACTCAAATCATGATAAAAATGGCACCATCATCATCATCACGAACTGCAGCATGAGACATCTTATCATCATAATAAACGTCATTTGCAATACTATCACCAGAGTATCATCATCACCACCATCATCATCATCATCACCACAACAACCATCATCATCATCATGAACCACAGCATGAGACAACTTATCATCATAATAAACACCATATACAATACTATCACCAGAGTATCATCATCACCACCATCATCATCATCATCACCACAACAACCATCATCATCATCATGAACCACAGCATGAGACAACTTATCATCATAATAAACACCATATACAATACTATCACCAGAGTATCATCATCACCACCATCATCATCATCATCACCACAACAACCATCATCATCATCATGAACCACAGCATGAGACAACTTATCATCATAATAAACATCATATACAATACTATCACCAGAGTATCACCATCACCACCATCATCATCATCACCACAACCATCATCATCATGGCTGACTAATGTACACGACATTATTCTCGTCTCTAATCTAAAAATAGCGCTCCAATCACGTGGATGCAGTTTTTTCTGTTTCTTTTTTTAATGCAAATGTAAAAGTGAATCCAAAGAAGGTCAATCGCGTCGACCAATCGCGCTTTAGTAGGTCGAGTGGGCGGGGCCAAGCGGACGAAAGAAGGTCAGATCGATCGCGCTGACCTTTGCAGGCTGAGAGGAGCAAGTAGGTCGTTGGCAACAAGAACAACAACACCAGCTGCTATGGCTTCAACAACAACAACGACAAGAAACGACGACGATGATGATAATTACAAATGCTGAATGTAAATTAATGATTAATAATTAGTAATAACGACAATAATAATTTATAAAAATAATAATTAATAATAAATAAATAACAATAATAATAACAATAATAATAATAATAATAATAATGACAAAGTAATTCCATGCAATTTTACAACAAAAACGTTGTAGGCCGAGACATTCTCGACGCTGACATCTGGTGACTGATTATAAATTAAAATATAAAAATTACAAATCGAAACAATATCTTTAAAATTGAGAAATGCCCCAACAACAACAACAACAAACAATCGAACGGCGACCGACGACGAAGGATGGTTGGCAGATTGAATTTATAATCAATCAATCAGTCAGTCAATCAATCAATCAATCAATCAATCAGTCAGTCAGTCAATCAATCAGTCAATCAGTCAGCCAGTCAATCAATCAATAAATCGATTAATTAACTAAATAAAACCTCAAAAATGCCATCTAAAATTCTGGACAAGGGTCGCGACACGACATAATAATACACCGTGACGGATCACGTCTGGCCACGGCTCGACGCGAGCATGTGATTATAATAAATTATGCTAATGCAGACGGGTCGCTCGCAATTTCCGATTGGCCGTCATAACGACAGATCGTAACATTCGAATTCATAATTTAACGACTCCAAATAAATTTAAATATTCAAAGGAAAGGATAAACTGCGAGGATATAAACAAACATAGAGCCTAACAAGTTCAGTAACGCAAAAAAAAATCATCATCATCATCGCCACTAACAACAACAACAACAATAACAGCAACGACAACAACAGCACTATCACAGTCATCACCGACACCACCATCATCATCATCATCCTCGTCGTTGTCATCTTCGACCACCACCCCATCCATCGTGATGGATCGATTGCCGTAGAACCTACAGACCGGTCTCCATGGGAAACTTGGTCAGTAGGATCCCCGCACGGAACTCGCGCTGACCTCGGTTCGAACCCTCTTCCTGCTTCTTCTCCGAGTCTTCGTCCGCGCGACGGCCGCTCAGTGGCTCCAGTTCCGAGGCGGAGGCCCTGGCCCGGTCCCCGGCAGAGCCCGGGGGGGCGAAAGGCGGACGAGGAGAGGAGGAGGTAGAGGAAGCAGCCGCTGCCGAGGACGGGAAAACGTCTCGGGCTCGTTCCTGACGACCGTCGGGGCGCTCGGGAGAGGTGCGGCCGGCAGGCCCCGACCCCCTCCTCGAGGGTCGTCTCGGCGCTTCGCCGCCCCGACCGGCCAGGGAGGCGCCGGCACTGCTCCCGCTGCTGTTCTTGCAAGAGAACGACCGCTCGGCTTCGTCGTCGTCGTCGTCTTCGAACTGCCGCTGCTGTCGTCGTCGCTGCTGCTGTCGACGGCAGCGACCCTCGTAGTCGAAGACGTCGTCGACGGTGCCCGAGCCGCTGGAATCGGAATCGCCGGAGCACCTGCGGTCCGAGGACTTGGAGGTCGAGACCGGGTCGGTCGACTGCCCGGCGCGCCTGCGATCGTGCCGGGGGGTCGCGAGGGAGGCGGTGCAGCCGCCGCCGGCGGAGGAGGCGGCCTCCTCTCCGCCGCTGCTGGACCAGGAGGCGGACGGACGGTGGTGCTCGACCTGAGCCACCTGGTGGAAGCGGACGATCTCCACGCCGTCCGAGTCGAACTCTCGCTGGGCGGAGTTGGAGACCGTGGACTCGTTGCCGGCCAGCGAGGAGCTGAGGGGCGGCAGGTCCACGAGGGAGGAGCTGGGGGCGTCCGCGTCCAATTGGCTGTGGCCGTGGTGGTGGTGACCCTTCATGACCTTCGGTGGTACAGGTAACGAAATGAAAATCATTTCAAAGAGGTCGTATCACGAAAACGTTTGAGAGTAAAAATGGTCAGAAGATGGGGTTGTATGGCTGAGAAAGCCAAGAATAGTTCACCGATAATAATTAAAGTGATAATAATAATAATAACGATAATAATAATATTAACAATAATAATAACAACATATTAAAGATGATATACATACATATTTAACGTTTTTATAAATGTTGGAAGCAATCTCAACCTGCATTCCAAAGGCCTTAAGGATGTCAATCTTGCAGATGGGGCATGACCTCTGCTCCACCAACCAGGGGTCAATGCAGGGCTTGTGAAAGACATGGCTGTGGTTGCAATAGAAGTTGAGAATAAATAATTAGAATCATACGTTGTGTTATATGAATAAATTTGCATGAATTAAAAATAATAAGGTTATATATATAATAGAATTATATTAATGTATAATAATAATAATAATAACATATAATAATAATAATAATATATAATAATAACATATAATAATAATAATAATAATAATAATATAATAATATATAATAATAATGTATAATAATAATAATATATAATAATAACATATAATAATAATAATAATAATAATAATAATAATAATATATAATATAATGCTATATAATAGATTTTTATATACATATAGTTTGCAATTATTCTTTCAACTTTGCTTCAAAGGGGATAATTTGCACCAATGTCAGTGCTACTACTGTTGAGTCCATTCCTAAATCACATTGTCATCACTATTGATGATCACCATATTGCCCACTATCGTTATCATTATCACCATTACCAATGTCGTCGTCATCGTCACCACCATATCATCATCATCATCATCACCACCCTGGTCATCAACTGGCAGAACTTTCAGATTCAAACCCCAAGCAAGTCGTTATCAGTCATTCAATGGAATCATCATCATCATCATTATCATCACCACAACCACCATCGTCGTCGTCGTCGTCGCAAATAAAGACTGATGTCGTCATCATCATCATTATCATCATTGACAAAGGGGAAGTTAAGTGATAGCGAAAATGCCACGTCTGCGTCTCGTCATTATAATTGCCAGGACTATAATTATAATTAACAGCCATCATTATCATCATCATCACCGTCATCATCGTCGTCGTCGTCATCAGCAGTCATTGGCGATGTTATTATTATTATTGTCGTCGTTGTTGTTGTTGTTAGCGACATCACCATAGCAACCAATGAATGCCCGATGAAGTTGTTTAACGAACATCGTAATTACACCAACTTTTAATGGTGCTATCACCGTTATTATTATATTATTACGATCGTATTTATATAATAATAATAATAATAATAATATTATTATTATGTGTTCGTCTTCATTAACGGCATCGTCACCATCTTTGAAATCATCAGATCGCGCCATTGCTATCATCATCATCATCATCATCACCACTACCACTATAACACGTTCATCGTTATCATCATCATCATCACCACTACCATCATCGTCATCATCACCACTACCATCATCGTCGTCATCGTCATCATAATTGCCACGTCCTCATGGCAAAACCCCGGGATCCTGGACAATTACCACAGGACCCAAGTGATTGCAGTCGTTGAGTCGTCCTTCTTGTTGTTGACGATGACTCGGGCGTGTCGTCGAATGTCGACGACATCCTCGACAGAAGCAGACGACTGCTTCGTCATCGCATCCGCGTCGAGAACGCTTTGACATCCTCTTCCTTCTCTTTGACACGGTCACGGCTGATGTCATCTTACTCGTCAGTAGTCACCGCCACCACCACCACTACTACTAATAATAATAAGGATAATAATTATAATAATAATAATAATAATAATAATAATAATAGTAATAACAACGAGACTAATTTCAACAACATTCATAATCATAACCGCCATCATCGTCGTCGTCATCAACGTCACCACCACCACCGCCCACCACTCACTGGCAGGGCAGTATCCTGACCACGTCCGATGTTTTGTATCCCTCGATGCAGATGGCGCAAACGTCGCACTCCGTTTCCACGTCCTGGAATCAACAACGAGTTGTTAATGTCTCGATCTTCGTGATATTCATCATCATCATCATCGTCGTCGTCACAGACTCGACATGGTCGACGTCAAAGCCGTCGTCACCATGGCAACGGCAATCAATTCCGTAACGTGGAGCGTTTTTCTTTGCATAAAATAACGTTCTTTTGTAACTAAACATGACTTTGGTTACATCAAACTGTAACATCTAGAGTGATGGCAGTCATGATGATGATGATGATGATGATGATGATGATGATGCCTCACAACAACAACCATACAACAACAACAACAACCTTTTCAACAGAAGCGTTGGTTTATCTTCTTCTTTAGGTGATAAGAGGCGCTTTTGGTATGCAGCTTATTGGAATCCAATCAACACCATAACACTGTCATCATCATCATCATCATCATCATCACCTTGACCATTACCAGTTGCAACAACCTTCGCCATGAAATCAACATCATCATCAACAACCACTTCTTCCCCCGGGTCGAGTGTCTCTGAAGATGACGCTCGTTCAACCACCTCTATCACCATCCTTTCCTCATCGCCGTCATCACCATTATCACCATCACCAACATCGTAGCAACAACAACATTCATCAACAACAACAACATCAACACCACCACCAACAACAACAACAACAACAAACCTCTCTACTGTAGATTGTCTTCAAGGGCATCCTGCCCATGGCCTTCTTGGCTGCTCTCATCAGCCTCTTCTGAAGAAAAAAAAAAAGAAAAGAAAGTAAAACTGGTGATGATGATGATGCTGCCGATGATGATGATGATGATTATGATCTCGACAATGAGATGTCATCACCGTCATGCACGGTGATGATATCAGTGCCACAGACAGCGATGATGATGATGATGATGATGATGGTTGCAATTCTGGTGGTGATGAAGATAATGGAATGTTATCAATGATGACGATGATGATGATGTTGATGATGATTATGATGTTGATGATAATGATGATGTTGATGATGATTATGATGATGTCGACCTTGCAAAGCAAAAGGGTGCGATGACGAGACGTAGCCATGACGACCGTCTAATTGCCGATAATTTATCGTTAATTTGGTAATCATCGCAATTTTAATAGCTCGAATAATATCTGGTCTTTGCAGAAATCGTTGTCATCATCGCCGTCGTCATCATCATCATCATCATCGTAATCATCATCATCATTATCATCATCGTCGTCGTCGTCGTCATCATCATCATTACCATCATCAAGAGATGGTTGAAAAACTCTGTTAAACACGAACACAATAAAATACAGTCATCGTTGTTGTTCTTTTAAAATTCAAATTGCATTTTTTTAAATTCTTTCTTCCTTCGTTCCTTCTTTCTCAAGGCTACTTACAACCAAATGACCACTACCACCACCACCACCACTGCCACCACTACCACCACCACTGCCACCACCACTACCACTACCACCACCACCACCACTACCACCACCACTGCCACCACCACTACCACCACCACCACCACTACCACCACCACTACTTCCACTACCACAACTACCAACTACTACTACTGCAAACATCACACTCAATTCTGCAGAGGACCTCGAAGCAGCACGTTACCCACCCATGACGTGGAAAACACGCTCACGTCGTGGGCACCGAGGGTGCGTGCGTGCGATGACATGAGTCGAGGTGTCGAGCAGGGGGTCGAGGGAGAGGTGAGGTGATGATGATGGATGGTATCCAGATTGACATCATCATCATCATCATCATCATCATCAACTTGCCATCATCATCATCATCATCATCAACGTGTCCTCATAGTCATCATCATCATCATCATCATCATCATCATCAACGTGCCATCATCATCATCATCAACGTGTCATCATAGTCATCATCATCATCATCATCATAGTCATCATCACGGTGTCGTCGTCGATTGCATCGGCAACGGATGCGATGGATGACTGGATGGATTTGAGAATGAATGAACAAATGTATGGATAGGTCGATGGATGGATGGATGAATGAAAGAACAAATGGGTGGAAGGATGGATGATAGGTTTTTCTTTTTTTTATATAATTTTATTTATTAATTCCTTTTCTCTTGATTGGATTTCATTGTTATTTCATACCTGTTCTGCATGTGATGCCAGGCAGACATGCTCAATGATTGTGTTGATAATGGCATTGATGATGAGCACGATGATAATGATGAGGAGGATGGCACTGATGACGACGACGACGACGATGGTGATGATAACAATGACGATGATGATGACGGTGATGATGATGATAACAATGACGATGATGATGATAACAACGATGATGATGACGGTGATGATGATGATAACAATGACGATGGTGATGGTGGTCGTTATAATGCCGGTGCAATGATGATATCAATTTCTCTAATTACAGTACAACTGCAATTACGTTTGTTGTCACCTTTTAGCGTAAATAATTATTTGTTATTGCATCATCATCGTCGTCGTCGTCATCACGACCATCATCATCATCATCATCATCATCAGGCATCGAGCTGGGCGGGTGCTTGAAGAAAGTTGATGTTTGGTATATGCAGGTTACTAATGGAAAAGACACAATCAGTTTGGTTGATATGACGGCATGCATTCATTCATTCATGCATTCATTCATTCATGCATTCATTCATGCATTCATTCATTCATTCATGCATTCATTCATTCATGCATTCATTCATTCATTCATGCATTCATTCATGCATTCATTCATTCATTCATTCATGTGGTAAACTTAATATTAAAATTATTATTATTATTATTTAATAATAAATTAAATGATTAAATTAATACCTGCACATGAGCTACAAATAATAATGATATATAAATAAAAATATATAATCATCAATGGCAGGGAATACAAGGGGAAGTGAGTGAATGCAAGGTGGTTGGCAACAAAAACAACAACAACAACAACGGCAGAGGGAGCAGACATTGTTTCACCAAAACAAGAAAAAAATATCCGACAGACGGAGACTAAGTGATTCACGATTTAAACATGCAAGGACTCGAGCGTACCAGAACAACTACAAAGTACCACTGACAACAACAAAGAACAACTACAAAGTACCACAACAACCACGGACAACAACAAAGAACAACAACAACTGTTGGCGATCAAAAAAAAGAAAACAAGTCGGGGTCGTTGGTGTCGTGCTTCGAATCAAAGGATCG
>CM067537.1:1697500-1702500 GCA_034509925.1 Hirudinaria manillensis
CTCTATCTATCACTTATCATTCAATCTGAGGATATCAGAATTAGATTCGTATAAAAAAGTATGCATGCAGATCATTTTACATTCTGGTCATCATCTGAGAGAATCAATAAAGTTCTGATGGTTGTGGCTGTCAGAAGAGAATATCCTTTTTCCCTCCTTATTATTATCCTTATTCTACAACAATAACAATAATAATGATAATAAGATGAATAATATTAATAATAAATAATCATTATCTAAATAATCACTATATAAATAATCTATAAATAACATCATCTGTCAATGGCAGGCAGATGTGCCAAATTAAAATAAAGAACCTAAAAGTGCATGATTATTTGTCAGCCAGTCAAAGAAAAATTGGAAAAGAAAGTAAACCATGGTCGATCAGATTCTAAAATCACTGCCTTGCAAAGGCAGATGATAAAATAGGTAAATTATGATTCAATATCATCAAAAAACAAAACAAAAGCATCTAAAAAAATGCTACTAAAAGGCCAACCAAAAGTTTGGAGCTACTGCAACAAGTCTCCCTTGTTCCGAATCTATTCTGCTCCAACTGCTGAACTGGCAGTTCTCATCAATCTCGCTGTGGGGCATGTCCCTCTTCTTGTAAGTGATGTTCACTTGGGCGGTGAAGATGCTGTGAGTCTGTTCGTACTCCTCCCCTATGCCAGGATTCCCTGCACCGACTCCTGCTCCGAGAGCCACGCATTCCAGTCCTCTCGGCAAACTGACGGTTATTATTATGACGATAGCAATTGGAAACGACGCCGGATTATGTCTAGCATGTCCTGACAAACCATACAAAGCCATAGAGAAGACCACAGCTGTAAAAGGAGCTATCATTCGTAGACTAAAGTTAAAATCCTCCAAATCCAGATGTCGTCGATTGATTCATGTCAGGTTTTCTCGGCATTTATGTATCTCAGTACAATAAAAAGCATCTAAAAAGAATCAGGCGGTTATCCGGATCGTTTGCTAGATCAAACTAAGCGAATGTATCAAAAGCTCATTTTTCTCATTTGATTTCACTAAAATTATTCTTTAAATGGCAGATGATCGTACTTGCAGAGGCTGGATCGAGATATTTGGCATCAAAACACCTGGCCAAAGCAATGGACAATAAAACACCGAGAAATTGTTTAACAAATCATATCACTTTCGGGAGATGTCAGCAAATGACAAAAATAAACAGTTAAAATTAATTTTTAAATGCTCAATGACGACAATTTTTTTTTTTAATTCGATTAAATTTATCGAATATTTTTTAGGTGTTGTCTGCTGTTCATTAATTTCTGTTAAATTTTCACAACCTCGTAGCAGAGCAAGGTCTGCCCACTCATCATTACCGTCTCTTTGGATTACCCAATTTCTTTATTGACTTTAAAACCAATTGTATTGATTTTGTTTATAATTGATTTTGTATGACGACGCTTAATCGTATTTCAAGAACGGCAAGTTTCATCTTCTCATTTTCCTCAATGAAATTTATCATAGAGCTCAATTTTCTAAAATTTTATTCATTTAAGATCCACCCGCATAAAGTTGAAAAACCAAGTAAACTTCGTAAATATCTGGTTGCTATCACAAATATAATGGAAAACCTGTAAGAAGCCTATAAATAGAAAGAAATTTAAACATGTCAGCTGCCCTTTGTATCATTATTGGCGAATGAAATGATAAACTAAAAAGATATTTCGTATAAAGTGTAAAATATTCCGCAGGTAGTAGCAGACGTCGGAGAGATTGCCATCCCGGATGAAAACGTAGGCTCGAGATGTTGATTATCCTAAAAATAATTAATTATCAAAACATCGGCTAACATTTCGATCGATCACAACATTTAAACTAGTCATATGCATTTAGATGGTAAATTTCCTAGAAGAAAATGCCCGAGTAATACGGATGCACATTTATTTCAAAACATTTGTCAAAAATGTCCTAAAGTGTCAGTGAAAATCCAGCACATTTGAGAGATGACTAGTCTATTTCTTTTAATCATTCTTTCAGAGATATTTTCAAGTGATTTTGAAAACAGAACAAAATTCAGTAAAATTAATTTTAAAATATAATAGCAATATATTAATATTAGGGCAACGTTAAATTAGAATTAAACTGATAACTCCTCGAAAGTGGCGCCGACAATTCTCAACAAATAAATACTTGTGGACAGCAATCGAAAACAAGATTTGCACTGCACTTTGCAATGGAGCAAACATAAATTATAAAAAAACAAAACAACATCAACAACAGCAGCAAACATGGCAGACAAACAAGTGGAACAACAATTCAACTAATTGCATTTTGTTGATTTATAAGCAAGATCCAAACGAGAGAGAGCTACGTCATCGTAAGTGAGCAAAATGCATTCACAATGAAAGCAGAGTTTGCACGAACGGCTCGTCCTGATAACATCTCTAACTGGGAGTCTAATGCCTCGTGTGAAGGACGTCCGTTCCGCGCGACGGCCGTCAAAAAGCGAAAAAGTCACGCGCCGAGTCGCAGACGAAAGACGAAAATCGCAATTCCTATCGATTTCGGCAGACAGACGGAGAGACAGAAAAACGTTTTCCTAAGTCAAGAAACACCGTGAGACGTAGAAATGGCAATCGGAAACTTCGAACGCCGGCCTCGGGGTTTGTGAAGGAGGGAGGCGAGCGTCTGGAACCTTTCAGTCAAACAGCCTGTGCTCCAAGGTCGTGGGAGTGAGAAAGTCTGAGGAGGAAAAGTGCGGGTCGCAGGCGGAGCCGAGAGGAGACGAAGAGACGACAGGAAGGTCGAAGTCGAAAAGGGAGCCGTCGCTCCTCAATTCTCTGCCGGCACTTCCGGAAACGGAGGAAGAGCTCGGGACGGGGAGGGTGTCGGGCCTCGGGGGCAGGCGGGGCAGAGGGTCCGAGAGACCGCCCGACGTCGCCGAAGGGACGGACGCGGCCGTCACGAGCACGAGGGAAGATTGCGGATTGGAGGTCAAGTAGAGGGGAGGAGAAGGCGGACCCCGTAGGGTTGCGGACGAGGCGCCCTGCCTCTCCTGGATGTTGGCCGTGCACATCGGTATGTGGCTCTGCAGGACGATCTCGAGCTTCGTCTTCAGCTTCTCCAGGCTTTCGATTTCCTTCTCGAGCCTGCTCGCCTCTGACTCCAAGTTCTTGGTTTCCTGCAATGGAACATAGCCATCGTCACCACCACCACCATCATCATCGTCTTCATCATCATCGTCATCACTTAGGTAAAACAACTCAATTAGCAGAATATTTAACGCGTTGAGCAGGTAATTATGTTTGCCGGAGGTTTTGCTAATTGGGATGAGGAGGATTTTTTTGTTTACAAATTAGGAACGATTGATTGCTCGCATGCTGGTCTGAGGAATTAATGAATGAAATAATTAATTAATTAATTAAACCTTGATGATTCCGTAATGATCGTAATAACTGAGTCAATGAATAGAAGAACGTGGACGAACAAGAGTTCTGATGCGATGCACGGTTTAAGACAATTTAAACGATTAAACTTTGGGTTAAAATAAATTAATTAAGGAAAATTAACCAGAAAAACTGACGAGAATTCTAATTTAATGTTCATGGTCGTCTTTCCTCGACGACTTTAGATCTCTTTTATAAGCTTAAATTAAAATTAAATTTAAAAATAAAAAAAAACAAACTCACATGCAACAATTCGTTGGTCTGGTCGACCCTTCTCTGTCTGCACCTGGCAGCGGCCATTTTGTTCCTTTCCCTTCTTCTCACTCTCCTCTGCATTTCCTCTTCTGTCAGCTGAAAGAATTAAGATGTAATTGTTATGCATTTGTATTACATTATATGAACGGTTATTATTATCATTATTATTATTGTTATTATCATTATTATTATTATTGTTAATGTGTTAGTATAAACGTTAATGTAAATGATTATGTAATGACATGTGAAAATGTAATTGTTAAACATTTGCATTATTTTATCAATAATATTATCAATTTGTTAATATATTTAATGTTGTTATGAATAATAAAGACAATTGAGACAATAATGAGAATAATAGTTTGAGATATCGTAATACTGTAATAATGTGTTATTAGTTGGTCATATTACAAATATGTATCTTAAATGTTCAACAATATGGATCATTTTCATTCATTATTACCTTAATAATAACAACAATAAGTTACATTATATTTTATGAAATAAGTGACTTTAATAATTTAGGCATAATTGATATTATTAATTAACATCCATTTGTGAAAAATGATGCCTCAATTGTATTTAAAAACAAAAAACAACATAATTCCACGTGAAATAAACAAGCTCTCGTTCAATGTATCAACGCATATCAACACGGTCGTATCAATAATCAGTACGATAATCAATACCATAATCAATACCATAATCAGTATTCAGCCAATAAAATTACTTTTTGATGTCATGCAGGAAGGAGGTCCTTCAATTAAACTTTACGTGCCGATGATAAATATTATGATAAATAAATAAATACTGCACAGCATTGGAAATTAATTGTACTTCTTTGAAGTACAAGGACACATCAATGACTTGATCGAACGACCTAATTTTTGTGTCCTATTGTTTGAAAATCAATTATGAACCAAAGAATGGCCTATAAACTAAACTCAGTAATAAAATTTCTATACAATAAATCAGTTTTTAAATAATTAATTAATTACCTCGTCGTCAGAAAAAGCCGGCCTGGGTCCCGGCAGCTTCCTCTTCAGGCTCTTGGATTTCTGACCGGTCTGGCGTCGGGTCGAGGCCTGGTCCGAGGCGCCCGTCCCGGTCGTGGGCACCACTCCCCCCCTGACGTCGAAACTTTCGCTGGAGTCGTCGCCGGAGTCCTCGTCGGAGAGGTTGTCGCCTCCCTTAGTGTCCTGCTGGAATCCGGAGAAGCCGGAGTAGGATCGTTCGTTGCCCTCCGACATGGCAGAGTCGATGAAGGACAGGGTCGTCGGGGTCAGGCAGTCCTCCAAGTTTGTGGAAGGGAAGATGTATAGAGAC
>CM067537.1:1710000-1745000 GCA_034509925.1 Hirudinaria manillensis
TATATTTAATCACTTAATAATAATAATAATAATAATGTTGTTATTGCTTGGTAATTAGCCATAATAATTAGTTTATAAGTAGTTTGCGAATATTATATTATGAATTATGATATATTATGAATTTTGATATATATGAATTATGATTATATATTATGATTGATTCATCAATCCAGATCTTTGAGTGCAGTTGACATTAACCAAGTATTTCCATCCCTTAATGAGTTCACAACATCAAAAAGAATTATAATAATTATTATTTATTATTATTATTATTATAAAAATTAATATAATTATCATAATAAAATTATTATTATTTATTATTATTTTTTTATTACTATCATTATTATTATTATATTGATGATGACGATCACTACGATGACGTATTAATATAATTACACCATAGTAGTATTAGAAATAATAGCCGTGGTATTATAATAGTGGTAATGACAGACTCTGATTCGCTTGTGGAACTTATACAAATTTATACATTCCCACTATGAGATAACAATAATAATAATAATAATAATAATAATAATAAACAATATAAACATTGCATTATAGGTCATAAATGGACAGACGGACGGACGGATTGGTCATTGAATCAGAGTTCTCTACCGATGATGATGACGACGACGATGATGATGATGACGGTGATGACGATGACATGATGATGATGATGATGACGGTGGAAATGACGCTATCATAGGATAGCGGTTATGATGATCATGATGATGACGACGACGATGGCGATGATGATGATGATGAGAATGAGGATGATGACGATGCTGACGGTGAAGATGATGATGACGACGACGATGATTATGATGACGGTGATAACGATGGAAATGATGTCGACGATGATAGCGGTTATGATGATGATGACGACGATGATGAGAATGAGGATGATGACGATGCTGACGGTGAAGATGATGATGACGACGACGATGATGATGACGCGGATGTCACTCGTTAGCAGGAGTAGAAGATTGTGACTCTAAGTCCTGGCGTGTAATTGGCGTATTTCACGATTCTCTAGGAAATTTGGAATCCAATTAGACAGGCCAATTATGAAGCGCTTAAGAAGCGGTTTAAACGGAGGTCGATTATAATTCTTTTTTTTTCTTTTTTTTTTAAATTTCTTTTTTCGCAATTAATCGTTTTACAGTTTTAATGGCATTTAATCGTGCCGTAATTGAACGAAATAATTATTTTATAATTGATTAAAAAAAAAATATCGTTTTTTTTTTTTATATATAAATTAATTACAGCTTAAAAGCTTTCAATTGAGCAGTGTTCTAGATTCTGACATTATTCTTTCTTCGTAACCATCTTTCAATCGGCCTTGACTTGAGATGCCCAGTCGCTGTGTCACCTGTGTCATGACATTGAACATTCCACAGGTAAAACAAGACCTTATAAGGAGCAGTCGTCATGCTATTGACGTGTCGTTGTCATGGCTACTCCCTCTCCCACATTCCACACACACGCACACACACACACATATACGTCCTTGGGACGACCTTGAAGTGGGGCTACGAGGCGACCTTCAAGTGACATGTTCCGGTTTGTCGTTGCTGTTGTCTCACGTTGTTGCTTTCATTAATGACAGAGAGAAACCGGTGATAAACATTTGCACAAGTTTATCAAGAATAATGACAACAATGGGAACATTTTGGGGACAATTATTTCTGGAACTGATGATTTCATAATAAAATAAATAATAATAATAATAATAATAATAATAATAATGGTATTAATAATGATAATAATAATATTAATATTAATAATAACAATAATAATAATAATAATAAAGAACTAAACAAACAATCTCTAACTTAATAGCCTCGTGGCGGCAATGTCGTAAAGTGGTCGGCAGACGTTTCTCATCATTTCAACGTGGGAGGTCTCGAAATTCACCCACACACACACAAGGTCGTTGAAATGGCCGTGAATTCATTCTTAGAATTGTCATTCATTCATTCATTCATAATATTTCAGGCGAGCACCCATTGAACTTGTTTAAATACCATTGGTATTGTTTCATTGGTCAGCAATGTTATTTGTTCTTTGTTCTTTCACAGGATTATCGCAGGTGGCAAGTTGCGTAACACTTCCGTCAGAAGCAGACGTTGGATTATAGGTTTCATTTCCGGCAATTCGTTTTTTATTTTCTAGATTTCCAGTTTTATATTTGGCTCGGTATTTCGAATTCGTTTACTCAAGTTTTATAACTGTGAATTCAATTTCAATTGTCACATTCTAGTGCATAAAGTATTTTTTAGTATTTTATAACTGTGAATTCAATCTCAATTGTCACATTCTGGTGCATAAAGTATTTTTTAGTATATTTTTTAATTGACTAAAAACTCATAAACTGTTTAAAAGAAGAGGTATATGACTAGCCGAGAGAGAGAGAGAGAGAGAGAGAGAGAGAGAGAGGGTAGGTCCATCTCCCACAGGTTAAATCTGGCTCTTCTCCGCCCCCATACTAAATTCACCAAAAAAAAAAGAGGGTTGTATCGTTGCATCATGATTCCATCATTCCTCGTTGATCAAATATCATGACTAATGTTTGCCTGATCAGCTCACGACGTTTATAGAATCCTAGCATCTAAATAATATCGACAGTGACCTTTTAAATCAGCCGGTTCAATATGGTATGACTATTGCTCACCGCGACGATCACAAAGAAGCATTATTAATGTCTATAACAGCCAATGAAAGAATCGCCTCCATTTTTAGACAATCGATGAACAGTTTCGATCGCCAGTTACCAAAGGAAGGTATAATGAAACGATATGAGAAAAATTAATGCGCATTTATCCTTTTTTTTTAGATTCACTTTTAATCGTTCTGATGACTAATATCGCCGCCCCGGAGTGACTCGTCTGCTCGGATCGGATGTTTTGGTACATTAAAAATGAATAGGTCACTTTGTTCTCGACCGCTACGTTTGTTATTTGTAGTTTTTTTTTATGTGAGGCGTATTAGAATTCCTTGAAAAGCGATTTGACTCGGATTCTAAATCACGTTCTCCCAACTTACCGGGTAAATACTTGTCTAAGTTTGCTTTTAATTATAATTTTTTTTTTTAATTCTCTTTAAAATATCAATCGTCACAACTCTCCGCCATAGAAATCGTTGAATTTCACAGATGAAACCTAAAACCGGAAAATCCATTCAAACTCGTCTGGAAACGAATTCGCGTTGAAATGAGTAAAATATCCGCGTAGAATATGATGAGCAGAAATGATTAGGATTCCTTACGAATGAAAAGTATGCAGACGATACGCAACAGGAAGAATTCAATGTCCTCTTCTATTCTCACTGACACATTCTACTCCATAAAGTATTTTTTTTTTTTAAAGCAACAAAGAGAAAGGACATCTTTTCAGAAATGGCTCTCGAATTGCAAACATTCTTCCTAAGTGAAAATTTCAAATTTGTGAAAAAAAAGAAAAATTCCACGAAGACGGTCGGGTCCGGAACGTTTGCAGAACGAATGGAAATGCTCGGAAGTTGAAAAAGCGTCTCGGCCTTGCCGACGGATTCTCTTCGAGAATTTAAACGAGAAATATGAAAAATAGAGATTCTTCTTCTTCTTCTTTGGGGGGAGGAGCTCACTAGAAGATGTTAAGTTGAAAGACAAAGAAGAGACTAGGAAGCACTTTCAGAACATATCGACTCAAACCTGTGAGGACGACTTTCTCGCGGTCGTCCGTCGGAGCGCCGTCGCAAACGGAAACCGATCGAGGATAGAAACGTTAACTCTCTCGACGACAGTTTGACGATTCGTCGCGAAACGAACGACTACGACGGAGGAAATTACCATGACGACGACGACGACGAAAACGCCGCTTCCAGAAAACGAGTCGACTCGAAAACTTTCAAAACGGACGACGAAAGAAACGAAAGCCGCCGGCCGTTCTTGCACCCGTCGTCACGGGGGCCGAGCCTTCGGCCCGGGTACAAAAGGTTGCCGACGCACGAGACGACCGGAAAACGAGGCGGAAAAACCCGAGTCGAGCGACCCCTTCTCGACGCCCTGCCCCTGCAGCCGTTGCACGGATAATAAAAGAAAGAAGATAAATTTGAGCATTTCAGTGTAGTCGTACGAACGGTCGGCACGTTCACGCCGAGAGACCCTGAAAGTCGGTCAGACGACGGCAGTAAGGTCAGGGGGGAAAGGCAGACACCTTTCTTCTCGTGGGCGCACGTCTGCCAGCCACGGAAGAGGAAGCTTGAAACAAAAGAGAGAGAGAGAGAGAGAGAGAGAGAGAGAGATAGAAGGAGAACCTGTGTGCTTCTAGAACCGATCGCGCGTGGCCCGAAGAGCGACAGACAAGAAAATAATCGCTTGACTAAAAGTGAATCGTAAGTTCGAAAAATAGACCGCAGAAGTACGGTATTATCCTTAGTCTGGATTAGATGAAATTGGGAACGTCTCTCTTGCTGACGTTCGCGACGCCCGTCAAAGCATAGTCTAGTCAAGACGGAACGACACGTTCTGCCCGGAAACCGACGCGGCTTGCTCTACGTATCCGACGATAGAGAAACGGAACAAAAAAAAAAGGAGACGGCCATTTTCGAGGAAAGATTTAAATGGAACTTCAAGCAGTAACCGTAAAGTTGCAGGAAACTTCTGACGCCCTCTGGAGTCGAAAAGCTCTTCGGCGGACTGCTAAGATTTCCCGACCGATCCGCTGTGGTAGGCGCTTTCTTGGGAGGACACGGAGGTCTGCTGCCTCACCGCCCTCGAGACGCTGCCGCCCGTCCTGACGTCGTCCGCCCTGCTGCCGAAGCCCGGCAGGGCGGAGACGGCCTGCGTTCCCGGGACCAGGGAGGAGTGCGGAAACAGCTTGTACCAGCCGATCACGAGGCTCGTGAGGTTGATGTCGTCCAATGCGATCTGCACCACCCCCATGAAAATCTTTCTTTCCAGACGACCATAATCGCCCCATATCGTGACCTGAATCGCGATTCGACAAAACCGAAGCTTAATCTGCACGTTCTAGGAACGATGTACCGTGCAATTTCTATCACCATTTCCCACATTTTATAGAGTCAAATTTTGAAATCACGGGCAATAAAACGATGTCAGAACATTACTTGCAAAATTTTCCCGTTGAACGGCTCGCTGAAGATTAACGTCTGCTGATAGAGTGGGTCTAGCGTCCTCCTCGCTATCGAAGTCTTCTGCTTCTCGACGCAGTGTTTGCCATCCATCATGTACACTTTGACGTACGGAGCTGCAAGAAAGAAACAAGGGAAGGTTTTGAGACGTTCCTTAGATTTGCCCTTTTGTTGACGTAGCTCTGACCTGGCAACATCTTCGTGCCAGACTTAGGCACGAGTCCCCTGGCACGAATGACCTCGACCTCCAGACAGCCTTTCCTAGCAGTCAATCCTAGCTGGATCTGTCCGAGACACGCCGACCCCAAGACCTGAAAGCGACGCTTAACGATCGGCCTCGGCCTTATCCGATGCATTAAGCGGGTAAATCCAACCCACCTGCCTTCCCACTAGCTGTCCTGGTCCCAGGCCGTCGATGAAGCTGCAAAGCTGCTGCTGGCTGCCCTCCATGAAACCGGCGGCCGCGGCTGCCGAGCCTCCGCCCTGCCATCTGGAGTCGAAACGATGCATTTACGTTTACGACTTGAAATCGCATTCCCCCTCGAGGAATGCTAAAAGCAGGCAGATGCAAATCGGAATCGGAAGGTGCTCACAGTGCGCTGGAGTCGCTGCTGCAGCTGGCCATGCTTCCGTCCGTCGAGTCCCTGCTCGTCTGCCGTGCCATCCTCATCTTCATCTCTGCCGCAGCCCCCACTTCTTCGCTCCTCTGGAAGGATGCCTTGCCCTTCTTGCCGATTTCTGCAGGAAAAAGGAGACCGTTGAATGTGGATTAGTCGATTAACTAGTGCACTGGCAATTACACAGCTAAGCCAGCTGTGAAGGCAGATGGAGAATGTTAATGAGATGATAATAAGGCCACACCCCTAAACCTTGCCTACATCCAATTAATCTTTGTTTGTTTCTTATTCTTTTTTACATAATTTATGCTAATCGCACTCTGTAAAATTATAACAAGCAGACGTAAATGGCTTTAGAGAGGATCTATACAAGTACTAAAAGTTTACTAAAATTAACCTCCTATCTGCGAGGTGCTCTGGCTTTTCCTCTTGGAAAGACCCACTAGGGCCGCCACTTTGCTCCCGATGGATGGTTGGTGCTTCGGCGGTGGAGGAGGTCGTCTGACCGTGCTGCCCACTTCGCTGGCAACCTATTTGATTGACAAAATTTGATTGATCAGGTTCGATCCGATTGTGGGACCCAGGACTGGACTTGATGCTAAACACGCTGCCCAATGTAAGTCGGTAAATCCGACGATTGCCGAGTCCTACCTCGAGAGACTGTCCACTTCTCATCATCCATGACTTTAAAAATTCCAATTGACAACTTTTCGACCAAAAATTCATTTAACGGTCATCTTTCTTGCAACGCTATCGGATTCTGCATCCGTCCATCCACCCATCCGTCCATTGATCCATCCATCTACTCACCTCTTCTCCCGTTTGACGGATCTTGTCTTGACGGAGGTTGGAGCTGGATGTCGACTCGTTCAAGATGCCAGAGTCGGACATGCTGCCGGCGTCGTAGGCCGAACGGAGCCTCTGAAGACCGACGTCTTCCGAGGGTTCGGGGACCTTGGCCCGTCCGTTCGGGTCATTGAGCAAATCATCATTTTTATCGTTTCCAGGCACGTCGTAGTACCTGCGTCAAAATTCAAATCGAACTCAATAAATGTTTCAGTAAAATTAAAAAACCACGAAAAAGCGAGTGCTTGAGCTGCAGCTATGAAAGGGAAAACCCACCCAAACTTGTTTTTCCTGGAGTTGGGTTTCTCCGACTGGGTCGACCTTAGACTGACTTTCGAGAAGTCGGACAAGTCGCTCAGCTCGGAAACGTCGCTGTGGAGTGCCTCGTCCGAGATTTCCAAGCTCAATTCTGCAACAACAATAGTCCAAAATGCAGTCGAAGCTCCGATCTCCTTCAATTACCACTCACCTCTTCTTTTCCTGGAACCAATCCTGGCCATACCCTCTCTGTGCTGGATGCGCCTCACCTGAGGAGGCAGAACCTGCGCTCCAGCATATCCGGACGCGGAACTTGCCGGCCGGGGTCTCGGGCTGAGGGATTCAAAATGAACTCCGGTACCATCGTCAGCCAAAGAGGGTCTCCTACCCCCAACTTCTGCCATCCTCCTCTCATAAGTCGCTCTGTCAGAAAGAGGACCCGCAGGCCTTCCGACTTGGTCTCGATATCTCCCTCGCTCGCTCCTTCCCTTCGGATCTCGGCTCCGACCGAACTCATCCACGCCCCTCAAAGGCGGGGGCTTGCTTCTGCTCCTGTCAGGGAAGCTTTCCCGGGGGTCTCCTTGGCCCTCCCTCCAATGCCCCCTTGGCTGAACTAGGCCGGCAGACGTGGGAGTCGAAGGAGTGGATGATCTGAAGATTCATGATTTCGTCTCATTGCTTTGAACTGAAAATTCAAATAGAGTTTCGAGAAATGTCCCGATGGCATTACCTCGATCTAGATCTCCTGTCCATATTCGGGTCAGGTCGCCTCCTTTGGAGGTGCGGATCGCCTTGGAGGGGTCGTTCTGAAGACCTCGACCTTCCTCCTAAGAAGAGAAAGACAGGGGTCTTTGATGATGATAACTTCATAAAACAGTAAAAAAGAAAAATTTGCAAAAATCATTGCAACTTGAGGGACAAAGCACTGTATTGTTATGTATTAAAATACACCTTGAGTCACAACTCGGGACTAATGGTTAGCAAAATACCTAAAACAGCACTTTCCAATTTCCACTTTTTTTTTATACAAAAAGTGATGCAATGTTTAGGCTATTACATGCTATGTACACTTCCACATGGAGGACTCACCTTCATTTATTTTATAATCCCTGTCCAGAGAATCCGACCTGATCGGCCCGCCCCTCCTCAGATCCGACGGCGGTCCCCTGCCCCTGTCGAACTGACTCTGAGAAATGGTTCTCCTTTGCCCTTGTGGGTCTCTGTCGAGGTAATCTCGAGGCTCCTGTGACCTCGATCTCGTACCTTTTCCGACGATGACGACCTCCGAATCTTAAATTTTCCACGGGCATGTTGAATTTCAGAGAAAAATAGGAGGGAAGTTGGCATGGAAATGACAAAAAAAGCAAAACAACTTCCAAAACAAAATGGTTCTCCATAGAATAAAATGCAAATCCCATTTAGCATCAGAGATGCCATGACAACCATTTTTCTACCATCTGTCCAACCACCCGTTTGTCACGAACCTGGATCCCCCTTTGCCGGCAGTCGGGGCAGTTGGCGTTTCTTCACGGCTTCCCGGTTCATTTCCATCCTGGAAAAACCGAAGGTTTTGAGGGTCATAAAGAAAGTGAGGAGTTAATTTTAAGGGAGGCAATGAATGTAATAGCATCAATGGTTATTTATTTGGTCATAATATGGCCTTTAATTATAATAAACGATATTATTATTATTGAGTGTTAATAATATCTATTCAAGCTAACATTATCATTATTACTATTTTGTTCAGAACAGAATTCTCTCAAATGATTGAAGTCACTATGATTATTATTATTATTATCATTATTAGAATATAATATCAACCAATTACCTCTCAGAAGGAGGGTAATCTTGGAACTCTAAGTCCTGCCTGAAGTCCTCCCTGACCGAACCTATCCCCTCCTCAGACTCCTCGGGTGCGACCATGAGCGTGTCACTGCTGGAGTAGTGGGGCGGTCGGATGGCAGGAGACGCCCTCTGCGTCGCGTGCTGGCGCTGCTGGTGGTGACGCCTGCGGTGCCTCGCGTCGGCGGCGCTCCCGTCGAGGTTGTTGTTGTTGTTGTCCAACTCGGAGACGTCGCTGTCGCTCAGCCGCGAGACGAACGAGCTTGGAGGCGACAGGTGCTCCTTCGTGAAATCCTGTCGAAGACGAGATGGAACGTAGAAAAAAAAAAGAACATCTTCAAACCAACGGGCTTCACAATAACAATATAACAGAAGTAACGATATGAGCACCAATGCTCAGTCGAACGATAAGAGGTCTTTGACACCATCTCCAAAATATATGGCATTCAATCCATTGAGAATTAGTTATCAAATGATTTATGGAAATTGAAAACTATCAATCTTTCCAAAACGTCTAAAATAAAACTGAACAGAGGAATGATAAACTAATTGTACAATTCTATTTCTAGGGAAGCGCCATCACTACGCCACCATCATCGTCTTCGGCACCGCCACCACCAACACCACCGCCACTGTCGTCGCCATCTCCACCGTCTTCATCATTACCGTCTTCACCTCGTGGGAAGTTGAGGTGATGCTGCTGCAGGCGTCGTCGTAGCGATAGAGGTTGTACGTCTGCAATCGGTCATACAAGTCGACGGTCGAGAGATCCACGATGGCCTGGGAAGAGTTTGATCAAAAGTAGTTAATCGAAAGTAGTTAATCGATGAAAGTTGATTGAAAGTAGTTAATCGAAAAAGATTAATCGACGAATTAAATTTAAGACCATATAAAGATGTTTGAACGTATTTCAGGCAAGCCGGGTTTTGGACGTGACAAATTACAAAATTGTTGCTGCAGCATCAGATCTAAAAGCTAGTTTCATCTTCTCATTACACAATTATTATTATTATTATTATTATTATTATTATTATTATTATTATAATGAGTTTTAAGTCGAAACTGGAAAAACGAGGAGGTGACAGGACTACACTCGCCTCTCCGACGTACTCCCCGCTGCCGATCCTGTCGTAGTCGTAGACGGTGATCTGGAGCTGCTGGGTGCGGAGGTCTCTCCTCTTGACGGGGGAGTAGAAGAACGACTGGTTCCACTTCGGGTTCAGGGTCCCCGCCACGGTCTTCGTCCTCCTCTTCGTCTTCTCGCTGTTCGGTTCGGCGGGGGGAGGTTCGTCATTCGGAGCAAGGAATTTAGCATTTAGGATTTTAAGTATTTTAGTGCCACACAGACGTTTTAGATTAAATTAGCATTAAATGAAAGTCATCAAGCCACTATTATTGTTATTTATTATTAATATTATTATTATTGTTATCATCATTATCGTTATTATTTATTACCATAGCAACTGTTACACGAGCAGATATGACTCGACATCGAAAGACTGGATGCGACCCGAGGTCACCACTCAAGCACACATACACAGACACACTTGCACATGCACACACACTCGCTACAACCTTCTGTCTGGCAGAATGTAGAGCTTGCAGTAGGGATTCCTGAGTTGGTCGTTCTCCCGTGGGGGAAGGTCTATGGCTCCGACAATGGTCAGGACCAGTTGGTAGGTGGGCGCGTCGTAGTACGTCGTCTTTATCTGCGTCACGGTTCAATGGAACGTCAGTCGAGCAAACGTCAAAATAGTCGAACTGTTGACTCGGGCGACGTGAGATCAGTGACGACTATGTGTAGCTCACGAGTTTAATTATATCATGCCGCCACCATTACTATGGCTGTCATCACCATCGTTGTCATCGCCTTAGCCACCATCAACATCGTCACCATCATCGTCGTCATCACAATCCATTTAAACATGTTCTAACTTCCACCCCCTGAGGACAACTCTCCCGATTCCTCGAGACCAGCAGGTGTGAAAGTTTCATTTTATCGAAAAGAGTTTTTGATCGAAATTCAGAAAAAAAAGAAACCGATTGCAGAAGCAATCCTCGTCGTCGCCGGAAAATCCGACTCACCTGCATCTTTCCGCACTCCGGCGAGGCATGACTGGGAGCGCAGAAGGGTGCCGGAGAGCCAGGCGACGTGACGGTGACCGAGGGCCCGCCGAGCGTGGACGACGGAAGGCGGCCCAATTCCTGAGGGGATGACGTCGATGCCCGATCTGAGGATGGGAGGAGACATGAAAACAAAGTTCTTGTTTTATCATTTTCTTTTATTATTTGAGTACTTGAGTTGAGGACATAAGATAAATAATAATATTTATAATATTAATAATATATTAATAAAATAGCTTTTATTAGTACTCAATTTGCAGTCATTAGTCCAAACAATAATAGTAACATTTTAAATAAAATATAATAGTAATTTAATAATATTTAAATAATTACGATGATGACGATGGTGGCAACGATAGTGATGATGATCATGATGACAACATGA
Source organism: Hirudinaria manillensis (assembly GCA_034509925.1). Lineage (NCBI taxonomy): Eukaryota > Metazoa > Annelida > Clitellata > Hirudinida > Hirudinidae > Hirudinaria > Hirudinaria manillensis. The sequence continues at coordinate 1,721,206 of CM067537.1, forward strand.
CGAATGTGATGATTCATCTATCTATGATGACTTATCACTAGAAACAAGAATAGTGGAAAATTGAGTTTCAATTTAAAAACAACATTTGGGAAGTTTGGGAAGGATCAGGGCTGAACCTCACCCCCCTCCCAAGGACACAAGTGCTTAGGGTACAAAATGGATGCTTTGAATAGGAACAACAAAACTAAACAAAACAACTGAAACAACTGAAACATACCATCACCTCTACGACACATAACGGATTGATGCAAGTTCATCTATAAGAAAGAAAATCATTCGTAAACAAATTAAGAAAATTCTTTTCTGTAAACATGAACGACATAAAAACGATGAAAATGAAACTTCCATACAAACATACAAACAAAAAAAAAGAAAGAAAGAATTTCAATAATTAAAATTAAATAGAAACAATAAAATGCATACGAACATAAGTTACCATGACGATCCCCGATATGTATGTATATATATGCATGTATATATTGGCCTTCTTTCTAAGTCGAGCCTTAAATTATTTCGTTTGACCCAAAACTGTCAACTACTCTCTCTGAGCGACTCCTCAGAAACGGTTTTAGTTCGGGAAGGGTCAGGGCTGAACCTCACCCCCCCCCCTTCCAAGGACGCAAGTGCAATATGGTACAAAATGGATGCTTTGAATTTGAAAATTTCTCAACCACGATTAGCAAGGTTTACGGCATTATGGACATTAACATTGCAGACTATTTCTTGTCTTTTCTTTTTTAATTTGATTGCTCGATATTAAAATTATTGCTTAATCCGACAGGAGCCTCCATCTTGTAATTAATAGATATTAACCTATTATAATATTTAATACAATAATTTAATTGATACAATTAATTTAACATAACAAGTTAATAAAAATAAAAAGTAAAAAAAAAGTAATAATTACAATAATAATGATAATAATAATAATAATGAAAATAATAATAATCATCATAATTCTTCTAACGGATGATCGAAGTAGATGGCGACACCTGTTATTGAGGTGAGAATAAGCTGGATAGTTAGGCAGATTGTACAACACTTGCTTAAGATGAATTTGAGAAATAACTAATAATAATAGCAACAATGTTATTATTATTATTAAATAATTTTTAATAATTATCATTTAATTATAAAATAATATTAATAATAATATTATTATATATTATATATAATAATAATATATTATATATAATATTATTATTACATATTATATATAATATTAATAACAATATTATTATTTTATTAATAATATATATTATTATTATTAATATATATTACTATTAAAGCAATCTACAGGCGCTGCTAAACAGGCATAAGATGCATTCATAAAATGATTACTATTATCAATTATATAATAATTATTATGATACTGCTATAGAATTCATAATTATAAATAATATTCCAATTATAATCTAATATTACATTTAAATATAAAAATATAATTATAAATAAATATTACCAATTATTGATGTTATTAATTATTACTATTTTAAACAATTTATGTTTAATCCATCAATTAGATAACAATCAATCAAAACAAATCCAATCAGAAAAAAAGGAAACAAAGAAACAATCATCTCATGAATGTATGAACGAACGAACGAACGAACGAACGAATGAATGAGATTAAGAAATATAAACGTGAGAGGTTTAGCAATCAATTGAATTTCAGGACAGTCTAAAAAAAGGGCAAGGTCAAGGACTAGCCTCCCCCCAGTCCTTCCCTCGACCTCCTGACCGAACCGGCGGGTTTCTCGGGGGCGTCTGCAGGGCGTTCGAGGGAGGATCGTTTCCCCCGCCTCTGTCGCGACCTCTCCTCTTCGACCTCGTCGTCCTGGTAGGGCACGGCCAGTCGCCTCTCGACGGCCAGCTCCACCTCGACGTCGTTCTGAGAGGCGAAGATGACGTCATAGACTTCGTCAAAGGACAGGTTCCTGTTGTGTCGTGACGTGTCTTGTTAACATGAGATACGTAATACCAAGTAAATCAAAACTATTACTATACTTGATTAGTATATATGTTAATATATATATATATATATATATATGGTTATATATGTATATATACTAATTATATATATATACATATATATATACCCTATTCCCACACTTAGTTATTATAATATACTATATTAAAAGGCCTACTTATTATACACTATGGTCCCACTCTTATAGCAGGTTATCACAATATACTATATTACTAATACTTAGTTATTATATAATAAGATTGTATTCCTATGGCAAGTTATTATAACATACAATATAATACAGCTCTAATACTATTAAATAGTATGATATGCTACTTTATTAATGAGGCCACATTCCTACACTATTATATTATATTATATTATATTATATTAATGAAGCCCTATTCCACCTGAGGTTCTTGCCATTCCACATGACCACCTCGTCCCCGGGCTTGAGTCGGGCCACGCAGTCGGCCACGCTGCCCTTCTTGACCTTCGTTATGAAGGCCCCCAGGTACCCCGATTCGGTCATCCTGCCTCCGGTAACCTTCAGACCTGATTGAAGGTTATGACTCGATTACGATTAATGGACTACTAACGATTACACTGGATAACTAATTGATAACTAATAAGTAGAGAGATGAAACAATGATTATATATGTTATGAAAATAATTATTATATTTATTAATCATCACAATACTGACTATTGGAATTCAGAATTTTGAAACCCACCGAGGGTCTTTTTGCCATGGGGATCCCTGGGATCTTCGAACGTCTTTTGAAGGACCATGTGGCCGAGAAGCTTCGCGCCGTCCGGCGACACCTGCCACGACACGGGATGCTGCAAACGATTGAACGACGACTATTGATAACAATGGTAACGACATTGACTGGAAGCACGAGACATGTTACAAAAAATTTGGTAAAAATAATCTGGTAGTCATGGATAAAATGTTTTTTTAAACTCTGGCAAATCCAAGGCAAAGCACTTAAAGCACTCTTCGCCTTTTGAAAATGTTTCACAACAATACCCTTGCAAGGTATTGGAAGACAATGCAGAACCCAAACGCCATGGATTTGGAACAAACGATGATCGCCATCAGTGAAAAGGGGCATCGGTTACAATGGTCTGCAGCATTGCAAAATGTAATTATATTACAAACCATCATCTTTGCTGTCTTCACCCTGATGCTAGGCACAGGGGAGGAGTGTTGTCGATGGTTCGGGTGGTGCATGCCCCCCTTCAATACCATTGGGCCTCCGACGGAACCACCTCCTCTCGGCTTCCCTGGAAATGTAGCAGTTCTGGTTGTAGTGGCAGTAAACATTCTGGAAGACTTCTAAATAAATTTGATTCTCAAAGGCCTTGAAAGATGATATTTTGACAGTGGCTTTTGAATTGTTTTGTTTAGTTTCAGTTTCAAGAAGATGATGAAATCGTATCTAACAGAAATTAAAGAAAGCACCAGTGGATCCATCCACGACACACCAGAAAGCGGAAACCTCACCTCCCGTTCTCGCGACGGCAGCATCCGGCGAAATGCAGAGACCTTCCTCCTCGGAGCTACTCACGGACCCGCCCTTCCTTCCCCCGACGATCTGGGGAGGTCCGACGTGCCCTCCGACCCCTCCTCCCGACCTGGCCGAGCCCCCGGAGGTTCTCAACGAATAGGGAGAAGGGGTGGAGTCTCCGGACTTGTCCGAACCCAGGGAGTCCTCGTGGGGAAAAGATCGAGTGGCCCTCTGAGCGCCTCTGTTGTTTACGACTGCCAGGCCTTGAGTCGTCAGAGACTGAACGCTCTGGGTGCCCTCGAAGGACGAGGGAAGGTTCTGAGCCTGCAGCTGCTGGCGGGACCTGATTGGCTGGCCGGCAGCTGAATGACAACGAATTGAATTTGAGTCACGAATTTATGAATTCTTCCCTTTTGAAAGAAAGAGAATATGTTTTAATCCATTATTTATTAAAAAATAATGTGCTGTTTGGTAATATTGTTATCATTTAGTTGAATTATTAGAAACTATGTTTATCATTTCATTCAGTTATTGCTGCTTTTCTCATCAATTTGACATAATTTTTGATGTAAAATTGCCTAACTTTGCCTGACAAACTCGGACATGAATGAATAAAGTATTAATTTAAAACATAAATTTTACCATCTCTGTTGGAAGTCCTGGGGTCTACGTCATCGAACTCCTCTCCGCCCAGACGCCTCGCACTCGGCGACCTGGCGGGCAGATACACGCCCACGTTGTCTCTCAGGGGCAGCTGATGGTGCTGCATCAGTCTCTCCGGCTGCTTGTCGCCGTTCCTCGGTCGGGCCTTGCCGGGCGTTCCGCCTTCGTAGTCCCTCTTGGGGGGCCCGACCCTGGCCTGGAAAGAGGGCGGGCGACCCTGCCTTTCGAGCGGATACTCTCCGGACCCTTCTTGGGGACGTCGGTCGGGAGGCGCTCCGTGCAGGGCGGAAGGTGGCAGGGAGTCGTAAGACCGCGGAGAGGAAGGACGCGCTATCGTCGGCAACTGAGGTTGCATCGCGGGTTGGGATCTGGAATGAATTGAGCGATTGTTTCAATTATTTAAATCTGAGTTTTAATTCTTTAATTATTTTAATTAAACTTCAAAGGTTAAGGAGATTTTAAATTTTACTAACATTATTTGTTTATTAATATTAAGTCTTTGTTAACTTCTAAACCAGGAAACATTTGGTTAGCAACAGTTATGACTCAGAGCAACCATACTTGAAGGCATCAAGATCAGAAGTGACGTAATGAGGTTGTTGTCGTTGTTGTTGTTGAGCAATGTTTCGATTCTCATCTGTCGTTCCATTCTGACCTGAAGAACAGCAAAACATTTCAAATTATATCAATAAAACTAAATTCAAGCCCTGGAAAATGTTGATGCATTTTAAATATTTACAAATAATAAATATATAATTAATAAATCTATAATTAATGTAATAAAATATAATATGGTTATTTGACCCTTCCAGGATAATAACAATAACATTATATAATAATAATATTGTTATTATTATTAATAATTAGTAATAACAAAACCAACCAATCATCTCATGCACCCTCTCCAAAGCCCTACTTCCTGAAGTTTCTCCTCCAGTGCTTCCAAAAGAAGACTGCCTCCTGAGACTGGCCTTGCTGTCTTGTCTTCTTGCATAAAACTGACCCCCTTCCCGGTGTGCCGAGGGCTCGCCGCGGTACCCCGGGACGTCGCGGGTCGGCCCGAGCTCCGTCGAAGACGTGCCGGGGTCCGACGAAAATTCGAGGTCGAGTTCGACGGGCTTAGCCATGCCCCCGTGGTACCACTGGCCGGTCTTGACGAGAATGTCCTGCTTCTTCTTGCATATGACGCAGGTCCATATCTCCTGGAGAAGATTGCAATAGGAAGATATTGTTTAGAAAACAATGTCGAAAAGTGAATTGCATGACAAAATCTACATCTACAAAAGTTTGTAAATCTGAAATAACTTTGAAATAATAATAATAAAATGATAACAGCAATGATAATAATAATAATAATAATAATAATAATCGTGTCATTCTTAGAAGAGTTCTTGGGTGAATCGCTGAGAGCACTGGTAGTGCTTATTTTGTTTGATCAGGATGATTTAGTTAAGTTATTATGTTTTTTTTTGTTGCAATTGATGTGATGTTTGAGATGTGGCTTCCTTTGGGCTCTAGTTGAGACCTGGCGCCACAGAGTTTTCGGCTATTGCTTGCAATAGCTTGTGAATAAACGAATAATAATAATAATAATAATATTAATAATCGTGTCATTCTTTGGAGAGTTCTTGGGTGAATCGCTGAGAGCACTGGTAGTGCTCAGCATTCATTCCTCACCGGCAATGAAACCAAGAAGAAGGAAAAATGTGTATTATAATAATAATAATCATCATCATCATCATAATCACAACAATAGTAAATGCAGTGTTAAGTCATCAATCGCCAGAGCTAGACTTAGTCTGGACATAACGTTCATCAAACATCACACCAGCTGTCTCGTGAAGGAAAAAAAGCCGTCATAGGTCGAGACTGGCACGCATATGTGGCGACTGCCAGAGGTTCGACCGAAAAAAGTCGACGAACGATCTTCGCGACGACTCGTGGCCGCGGTCCGGCCGAACGTCATTCGTCCGACGCCGACTTCCCCCGAAACCTTCCTCGCTTTCTTCTCGTCTCGGACTGCCGAATTCCTCCGTAAACGCGGAAGCGGACGACAAGAACGCCCGGTCGAAAGATAGAAACGGGTCCGAGGAGATAAGCCGATTACGGAAACGGCGGGAGTTTCGAAGCGTTTAATTTTTAATCTCGTTAGTCGGCAGACGACTCCGCGACGTCGACGTCCTAAACCATTTTAACAGCAGAAGCTGTCGTACGTCTTTGAATGCTTTTTTAAAAAGATTTTGAATGCTGTTCAACATCTCGCGTGATTTGGAGCCTTTTAAACTAGCCGATTAATTAACGTAAAGTTATGTACTATGAAACACTGATGGAAAAGAATTATATTAATATATTAAAAAAACATTAAAAATTAATTACAGTAATATACTAACTATTGTAAAACAAAATATACTAACATATATAAAACAAAAGAATACTAGGAACATCTCGATGAATGTGCCAATGCGAAATGGTACAGACGGATAAAGATTTTCATAAAAACTACTATCAAAATGTTGATAGTATTAACTAAATATGATACTACAGGAGGCATGAAGGGAGCCATTTGTTTATCTAATTTAACTGTTGTTGCTGTCTGCAACACCTTCTTCTAAGAAAAGAGTACATTCAAAACCTTGAGAAGCACTCCCACACATTGTCTAAAGTTCTGAGAAGGCCATGTTTTCTAGATGTCAGTCAATAATGAATTATTAGAGGTATTAGATATGTTCAGACATTCATATGCATTAAAGGCAAGTTGGTTCTATTTAGTTTCCTTAGCCCTACTCCAGCTGGCCAATCCAAACTTTGACAGTGAAAAGGCTTTCTGAGATTTTGGATATGCCAGTACAAAACAGGCAATGTCAATGATTTGACTTGAGTGTCAATCAAACAAGAACATCAGAGGTGATCTTCAAAATCTGTTGTGCAAACATCACAACATCACAAAGTGACCAAACTGCAAACTAATTCATATCATTATTATTATTATGTGAATTATATGAATAATTCATATTATTATAGCAATAATTCATATTATTATATATTATTATATGAATTATGGCTATCAGAAACAGAATCAAAAGTATTACAGGAAAAAACACATTTAGTGTCCAGAAATACAGTCAGGTGGCACAAATATCAGTGATAAACAGGGAAAATGGCACTAATACCATCATTATCATAGATCATCATCACAATCATCATCATAATCATTATCATAATGATCATCCACAAACTGGTGACTATTTGCATAAAAAAATATATAAGCAGGTAAACAATGTGATAAAATTGCTGGTGATATGATCGTTTCTGATTGAAAAGAATTGGCCATTGACCATCAAGTCAGTAGCCAACTGACCTAATATCAACAACTACCTTTAGATCCACTTAATGATAAATAATAATAATAATAATAACAACAACAGTAAAAATAAAAGTAAATAATAATAATAAAAATAATAATAATAATACCATTGATCTAGTTCAAATACAGTGTACAGATCAAATTCCATCACCATTGTTGCATTCATCATCCTAAGAATCCTATCCTCACCTTGTTCTTTAACGTGAGCTTGCATCCGCACCGGGCGCACGACTTGACGGAGCAGTAGTAGCAGAGGTGGCCGAAGCCGTCGACGAACTTGGTCTTGTGGCAGATGCCGCACACGGAGTCGTCCTTCGGGGGGGCCGGAGGCTGCCCCGCGGAGGGCTGGTTCGGCCCGGGTCGGGTCTGGATCTCCTCCCCCAGTTTCTTCACCGACTCCCTGTAGGTCTCGAACTCATCTTGAAGACTTCTGCGTCGAATGCGACGTCTCGGTTAACGTCGAGAATTCGAGAAGTCGACCGAGGTCATTGGCATTTATGTTGATATATAATATCGGTTTATAAAGGTATGTATTGGTATATAATTATTTTGTTATGATTACATTATTATTGATAAACATTGTTTATACATGTATTACTATAAACCAATTATTAATATTAATGTTTACTACTGCTAATTCAAGTCATAATAATAATAATAATAATAATTTCATATACAGAGAGTCTAGGGTTTATTTATATTAACTTATCTTATGTTTTCTTATCTTACCTTTTTTTATATTGTTATCTTTTCAGAATGCTCTTCCTAACCTCACGATTTTTTAATATAACACAGCTGCCGTAATATTATTTTTTAATCATGAATAACCATGAATTTTGACAGCACGTGTAAAATGCATTTGTCAAAAAATGCAGCAAACAACTTGATAATCATTAGCGTGAGTTCATTCGGCACACACAAAAAGCGTGTATTGTAGGATACCAGTAGCATGGATGATGATAACGCACGCATGATGACGCAGGCTTATCGATCTAGCATAACACGGATGCAACTACGTTAAGCGATACCGATACGTCGGGACGTGAATCACACAGTAACAGATAGCTGCTGAAAAAAATGCATATCAATATAGAGACTTGTGCATCGTCATCTGGACAGACTTTTATGATTTTTCAGCTGCAGATTTGCTCGCAGCTAACTCGGCTAGGAAGCTCGGTTTTCGGTGTTTATGCTGAGTCACTGCGTGCAGATTTGTGGGCAGGTAGGCAGTTCAAAGCTCACTTCTGCTCATCATAGAAGAAGGTGTCTTAATAGACCAAATTAGAAATTTAAGTTGTAATTTAATAGCAATTTAAGAAAACTTAAATATTATTTTATTATTATAATTATTTATATTATAATGTATGACAGCAATGATTCTATGCCTCAATTTAAAAGTAATTTAAAGGTGAATAGGCTAACAACTAGTGCATAATAAAGTGTTCTGGGTGAACCAAAAGTTTGAAAAGGCTTAACATTTAAACAATCAATGCCAAAATGTTGATGGTTAACTAAAACAAAGATGTCCCACCAATAACAGAACCCCTTTTAATAAATACTTTTATTAATAATTATATCCAATATTTTGTGTTGCTGATTTCATTGTCCATGCCAAAAGAATAATCACTGACAATTCAACAGTTTACTGGAACAAACTCCTACCTCAGGATCTCTTGCTCCTTCTCTTCTTCCTCTCTCTGCCTCTGGATGACAGACTCTATGATTTTTCTTTCCTCTTCGGTCAAGTGCGTCAGGTCGGGCAAAGGCGGCAGAGACGGTCTCCTCTTTGTTGCCATGGAAAGCTCGAAATCAAGACGAGCTAACCTCTACGACTCTAAGATGAAATCTCACCAAAATGATGTCTGCTGGATAATATGCCTTTAATCCTGACCTGGCAGACCACCTATTCAAAGCATTCCTTCTCCATTATAAGCTGTCTGGTTCTATCCAAGGAACAGTTGGAAAATTCAAAATTGGAATTCATAGTCGTCAGCATCAACTTCGAGTACATGTTCAAGTCAAGCAATCGTTCAGTTCCGTTGATCAAACTCTTGCCTGTTGCGAAATCTAAAATCTAATTTCTCCGAAATGCACTGCAGCTATAAAAAAAAAACACGAAAACCAACTGAAATGGCTTTCTTGTGCTCGCTTCCTTAATAAACCGAGACTCGCCTAAACTACAGCGAATCTCCGAGCCTCAAAATATGCAAAATAAAGAGACTGGCGAACGCTTAAAACAACATCAGATTCTCAGAAAAGTGCATAAAAATTTCTAGACAAAACCGAGCCCGTACGGACAGCTTTCACATCCGTGTGCTAACGAATGATAAATTTTTGACGGCGACACGAATGCAAGTCAATTATCCTCAGAGTCACTGACATTGTTGTGCATTTTTCAACAGAAATCATTTCGAGAGTTGGGTTATAAATAGATTTCTTAAAATTTTTTTTATTAATTAAATTTAAGTTATAAACTTGTTGAACAAGTGGCAGGCCTTTTTATGTAGCGTTTCACCTTTCAGAAGGCCTCTCGTGGTCATCCATAATGCATCCACTATCTTTCAATGACGTAATACATTCTATTTTAAGCAACCCACACTTTCATTGTAATGTCTGTCTCTATAGAAATATATGGCGATAAGGATATATGGACTCTTGCAGATTTCGATCGGACATTTGACTCTCATTGATAAACCGAACCCCTAACTGGTACCTCTAAGTTCTTATCTAAAGAACTATAAAATTTGGCATTTGCTTATTTCAAAAGAAATGAGTGTTTTGCTTTCAGAAATCATTAACTGCCAGACTTATGTCCAAAATTATTTTACTGATCATATTTCTCTATTGACGGGTATATTTTCCAGTTGAGGACAACATTATACTTACCTGAGTCCAAAAATAGCCCATCGCCAGATTCACGTAGCATAACTAACCAGAAATGTTTAGCAATTTCCATCACACATGCCTATAAGTCACAAAAGATAAAAAAAAATTATGTAAAAGCTCGCGACGCAGTCTACCCCAATCATTTTTCGGCCCCAATTACCAAGAAGTTTGGCGCTAGTACAAAGACAACGTAAACCCGGCTCCTACATTTGAATACTTCGACAGTCAGCGCTGATTTTGATTCTATTTGATGAGCATCCGTTACCAAGGAATCTACTTTTTTTAACGCTCTAATTAACAACATCTGGAAAAAGGACTGGCAAAGAAAATCCTTGAAGGCTTAATGGGCTTTGGATAAAGAAACCCTAACCATAACCATAACCATAATCTAGACTTGAATTAAACATTCACGCATAGCTTGACTGAGGTAATAAAAAATGTACACATATTAACATTACATAACATAACATAACATACCAACACGTTAAAGTTACAATACCACAAAAAAAAAAAACGACATTTGAAATCATTTGAACACAGGCTACTCTTATTATTTGAAATCCATTAACAAATCAATTTGTTTAGCATTTTTTTAAACCTGCAGACATAAATTTTTAAAGTTCTACTATAAACTATGAAGATTATCTGCAGTTAAGAAAATGAATATCACAGATCCGATGCCACGAAGGAAAGACGTTTGGCTTTCTTAAACGAACCCGAAGCCATTATGACCTTCTGTTATGGCAAACAATAGCTTCTCCCTGGCTATTTCCAGGCAGGTGTAACGAGGCAGATTGATGACGTTGAAGCAGGTGGCAGCAGTGGGCAGTTTTTTGTCGGGGTGGTCGGCCTCCAGAGGGCATATGGTCAGAGGGGGTACCAGGTTTGCTAGGCCTGAATGACGAATGAATGGACATTAGTTTGAAAGACATGAAAGACATAGCAAAACTTATTGGAATGGACTCTCAATTAATAACTCCCTTCAATAGCAGTTATAAAAAGGTACATTGAACTGTAAACATCTAACATAATGAATTACTTATTCTATATTAATATAATGTTCGAGTTAAGCAAAGCAACATCGACTATGATGTCAATAATATTATCATGTTATAATTGGAAATATAATTGTGGTGTTATAGTATTTGTTCATCAGTGCAGTATCACTTATTTAATACATATTACAATAATAATATACAATATAATATATAATTGAATATAATATATAATTGAATTTAATATATAATATAATAATAATATATATTACAATAATACGTAATACATACAATAATAATTAGTATTATTATCAAAATAATAACCTCCAGGAGGAAGCCTGCTGAAAGAGGTGACAAACTGGAGGAACAGCGTCTGCTCTTTGGCGGCAAACGTCTTGAGAACCTCGAAGAGGAATTGGACGGGTTCGGATTGCACCGAGTACCCCTGGTCGAATTTGCAGAAAGAACTGAGATCTTCCAGCGTCCACGGCTGGCAGGACTCACCGGTCACCAGTAGGTCCAGCTGTGAGATGATGAGTAAGGGGAGAGTAATAATTATTGAAAGTATTTATTTATTGTTATTTGGATAAGGTTAGACTTAAATGATTATGAGGCAGTAATAGAAATGACGATAATAGAAATAACACAAATGATAATAATAATAATTAGAATAATTAGAATAATAACAACAATAATAACAATAAAAATAATAATTATAATAACAATAATAACTAATTGAAATAACTAATACTAATAACGAAAAGTTAAAAGCATGATAAATACATCCAATGCCAGCGTCAATATCAGAATCGGTTAACAGCCAGTCACTATTTCACATAATGCTAGCACATACGATGCGATTAGCAGGAATTATAATATAATTAACATAATTTAGAAAAATAAATAAATTATCAACAGCCAACCTCCTGAGGGTAGAACATGGTGAACCAACCAAAAGAAGTGATGGACTCGAAGCCTCTCTTGAATGCATTCAACTTCAGTTCTGGTCCTTTTCGAAGATACCATTCCACCAGGAGCTGTTCATTGTCAATTGTAAATGATCCAATTAATATTCATGATTATGCAAATAATACTAATTAGCATTTGTGATTATGCAAATGACATTCTCCGCCCTAGGTTCAGGTCTAATTAAATCGTCGACGTACGTATCAAATAAGGTGATTAAAAATTCAACTGACTGATTATTTATGCATTAAAATATAAATTATTAAACTTTTGAAAGTAAAAAAAAATTACTATTCAAAAATATAAAATTAAATTCAAATTCTCACGTGGAGATACCCCTCGAGGTTGTGGGGCGTCAGGGGCACGTTCCGACCGCCCTCCACCATTTCAATGTCGGAGTGGCATGGCAGGGTAAAGTCCAGACAGAGGTCTTCGAAGGAGCAACCGTCGTAGGTCAAAGAGTCGATTGCCTTTTGCTTCTCTTCGAATGTCTGTAAACATGCCGAGGTCGAGATTAATAAGATTCACTAATCGAGGTAATTATTGAAAGTAATTATTTTAATATTATTAATGAATTATTGATAAAATGATAAAAATAAGGAACATGCAAAGACCATCTGACCATCGTATAATTCTCCTCTATGGCCCTCTTCTCCCCCAGAACCCCGAGCAGGTCCCTGGCCATGACGGACAGGTGAGGACACGCGTCGAGGAAATCTTCGAATCCCACGAGGTCCCTGTTCGAACCCCAGCACAGGATCATCTTGTAAAAGGTCATGTTCAGAGGTATGCTAAGCTACAAGAAAGGTCATTGGGGAGGGTCAAATAGGGCCAAGGATATGGTGATGACGACGACGACGATGAATGAAATGATGATGAAGACTGGAATGACTAATGACAGAGAGTTATTATTATTATTATTATTATTATTATTATTATTACTTAGATAAAAAGCAACAAACTACTTTCTATTAATAATTCAATTCTGTTTAATTCATAAAAAGATATTAACCAATTTCATCACCATCAAGCTAAACAGTTTTCAATCAATCAAACAACCGACCATTTTGAAATCCTTGATAACCTTTGCTATCAATTTTCCAATGAGGAAAAAGTTTGATTCAATTTCTGCCAAGTCCTCTGGCTTTGCATTTTCGGGAACAGGAGAAGGGTACAAGCCCCGGGCAGCGCCGACGTACCGGGGCTCGCCCTTCGCACCGAACGACTCCCCGATCCAGAGATCGAGGTCGTGTCTCTGAACGTCTTTGGAGAATAGATCGTAAAATTCCTTCGTCGGGCCTTCTCCGTTTGCGAGCTGGAGAAGGAGAGTCGATTGGAGTTGATTGAAAGGCATGCGAGGTTATGAGAAATTGATTTCAATGAGAAGATGTTGCAGCACATCGATTGCAACAATTTCATGAAGTTTGCCAAAGTTATAACGAGCATATCTAGTATAACTTTTTTTTGGCCAAATAAGTTTTAAACATTAAAAAATTAATATAAACCAAATCTATTCATAAAAATTTGTCTAAAATAGAATCCATCAGAAAGTTAATTTTCAAACGACTCCGTCGTGAAACACGTCACGAGATGAGCTCACCTCTCCTTCAAACTGAAACTCCCAGAAATGATCTTTTTCCAAGGCAGACGAGTCGACGGACTTGAGGGATTCCAGGGGAGAATCGCGCGAGACTTTCATCTTTTTCGTGAAAAGATACTCATAAAGGTTAGACGTTAGTCATAATAATTGATTCTCAAGATGGTAAATAAAACTGATTAATAAATTATAAATTAACATTAAGTTAATCAATGACAAATTAATTTATTCCGATTCATCTTTGCAATTCTATTTGGCAGTCTGACTGTGCACGCCTTGGCATAGATTATTTTTATCTTACAACCATAATCATCATCATAATCATCATCATCATCAACATAAACAATGGAAAGACCATAACAGCATTCTATAACATCTAATAGTTAACTGTAATAGCAGCAGCACTAGTGGTAGTGGTGGTAGTAGTGGTGGTACTAGCAGAAAGACAACAACAACAACACAAACTTTTTTCCAATTCATGACAATGACCGTCATTTCCTGCAGGGATTTTCGCTCCCCGAGTCCCGAGAAGACCAGCAAGTCCCTCCTTTGGTCGAAAGGGACGAGAAACGGACTGAAACAAACGCGGGGTCAAACGCGGAGTCAAATGTCAATTCTATACGTTGCCTTCGCGGCTTTGGTTATTAACTTAGGCATAAATAGCACAATGGTTTGTAGTGCTCTGACATTATAATAAGTTTATAATAATAATAATAATATGGATGATGGTAATAATAATAATGATAATAAATATAATGGAAAATTTATGAACTTATTTATTTAAATTACAACAATTACTTTGAAAGCAACATGAAAGATATATTTTATAATCTGCAGAACTTTAAAAAAACGAGGTAAACAAGTCGATCGATCAACCAAAGGTCTAACCAAGTCTTGATCACGTCCGTGAGCCACCAATAGCGAGAGGGCTGAGAGACGAACCTGTTCTGCAAGCGACCTCTCCTCAGGAGCTCCTGGCAGACGAAGATGCCATCGTCAATGGCGACCTCTTGATGGTCCTGAAGTTGGGCAAAAGACAAATATTGGCTGATTAATCTTTACTTTTTCGTTTCTTAGCAATTGTTTGAATTAGCAATGAAAACAGAAGAAAAATATCGACTTTTAACCATTAATTGATGCAATATCGATGATGATTATGATTATGATGTGAAAGAAAGAAGTTATAAATTAATTTTACTTTTAATTTAAACTAATATTAAATCAATTTCTCCTGTAATTGCTTCGATGTTTCTGTCTTGAAATCACAGATGTCAATAGTGCCAATCATACTTTGCAAAGCTGTCTCCTACCTTGACAAGAAAGGAGGCTTTCTTGTTGACCAAATGCAATATGGAGATCAACTGGACCGACTTCATGAGGTCATCGAAGTAATAAAAACTCCCCCAGAGCGGAAACTCGTTCCGATCCGAGAGGTCGCCGACCTCCGACCTTTCTTCGGGTCGCCTGCCGCCCCGGAGTCGTCTCTTCTGGAGAACGAGAGGGCAGAAGGAGAGGAAGTGGTCGAGGTCTCTCGTCCTGTACGGAGATTCGTTCTTGGACGGCCTGCATTCGGGGTGCAGTTTGATCAGCAGATTCTGAACGACGGAACGAAAATGGAACTTTTATTATTGTTTTTATCACATGTGTTTTACAAATTTATAAGGAAAATAAAATAAAAATGTTCATATAATCATATATTCATATGGCAAACCTATAATAATAATAATAATAATAATAATAATAATAATAATAATAATAATAATAATAATAATAATAATAATAATAATAAGTATTACATATACGTAAATCTAATTAATATAAATCCAGATGTTTAGAAATCCAAAGGATGCAAATAAATCAACAAATAAGAATTTGAATCGCAAGAACACGAACAACTACAACAGACTTTCCATGAATCGTCTTGGAATAAAATATGCAAATGAACAATTATGCAAATATGCAAATGAAAAAATTATGCAAATATGCAAATGAACAAATTATGCAAATATGCAAATGAACAAATTATGCTAATATGCAGGTGTCTGTTAAAATTAATTTTAACCATTGTTTTCTTATTAACTGACAATTAATTTCATCATAAAAAATTAATTAATAAATAAATATATAAATTTAATATAATAAAGATTCAATGATTTGTTACAAAGTCTTACGTCGAAACAGCTCTCGATGGCCCTGATAATGATTTCAACCAATCTCTGAAAATGGGATTTTTCGAGTCTTATCAGATGCTCGTCCTAATTTCAAATGAAAGTATATCATGTAGTGTCATACATGTTGTTACATTATTATTAATAGTATATATAATACTATTATTAATCATAATTATAATTAATAACAATAATAATAATTATAATTATTAATAACAATAATAATAATTATAATTATAATAAACACCAATAATAATATTATTATTACTATTAATCAATAACCATACTGGAAAGAATGCTTTCTTTGACTGAGTTAATTTCAAGACCTTAAGTAAAGCATTAGGATTAAAAGGTAAGACGTAAAAGATTTATAAACGATATTACTATTATTATTATTATGCGCCCTTCTCTGCCAGGCCAATAGTGCAATTCATAACGTAATAGTTATATAATGTGTATCATAATCATTAACATAATATGTAATGATTCGTATTTAATAATTCATAATCTGTGAATCCAATTATGTCAAAATCTGCAAACCACCCAAGTGACGTTTCTGATGATCTCCAGAAAGTTCCCCATCGTCCTCTTCATCCTCTCCTGCTTCTTGGGTCCTACTTCCCCATCGTCGTAGTCTTCCTCCTCTGCATCGTAGACCGACACCCGGAAATAGCAGAGGAGGGCCTCCGCCACCCGAAGGTCCGAGACCTGCTCGGCGGAGAGTTCGCCGAAGACGAGATTGTTCAGGAGCGTGCGCACCGCCTCCGTCCTTTGCTCCTGTAACGGTCGGCCATTTTGTCACGGTCCTTCGATCGAATCGCCGTGGTCGGTCAGTCACCCAGAGATCGACGTGACGTTTGTTTATGCGATCGTTTGGCGATATGATCGTTGGTTGATTATACGATTGTTGATGGCATCCAATAACACCACATTCCGTCGTTATACAACTTAAGTGAGAATACGATTCTTTGAAGTTAACTCTAGATACTGATAAAATAATAAGTTACAAAATCTAATTTTAGTTTTTATCAAATTAAGTAGGAAGAAGTGAATTCAAGACAACTTAATAACTTAACATCAATCATCTCGAGACCAATTCATATGACAGTACCACATGTCACACATACTCAATCAACTACGTGGGTGATAATAATAATAATAATAATAATAATAATAATAATAAGTCGCGTGAGCTACAGAGGCTCAATCAATCTTCAATCAATTTTCAATCAATCCTCGATCAATCTTCAATCAATCGACACAAATAGAACTTAGAATCACCTCGTTCGATTGGCGTTCAATCAAAGTCGTCACGGCTTCGATGACTTCCACTTCGTTGGCTTTAAAGTAATCATCCAAGTGGGACTTGAAAAATAACTTCCAAAGCCAATCGGCTGAAAGAACAAATGGGAACACAGTGGTTTAATTCAAATGTCAAATAATTATAATTATAATTCAAATGTATAATTCAATAATGAATTACAAAATAATTATAATTATTTGACATAATAATAATAATAATTGGTATAATAATTCTAATTTGGTATAATAAGAATCAATATCAGAAAACTTTAGTAACTAATTCAAAGATGTGCAAGCAATCAAAACAGCAAGCCAGCCAGACAGACAGACAAATATCCTCTTCAAGACAAAACCAAGACAAAAGTGGTATTCAATGACAATTAAGCATTAGAACATCCACTACAGAACATGAGTGAGTGAGTGAGTGAGATTCAATAAGTCCTTGTTGAGATTGGACCATCAATTTAGAATTGGCATGGTAATAGTCATTATTTGCCAATTCTGGTAATAATCATTATTTTCTCATAATGGCCATAGTGGCATCTAAACTCACCTTGTTGTACCAACCACTCCTCTTGCTCCGTGGAATCGATGTTGCAGCTCGTGTTCAAAGCCCTAAGTTTGAAGATCTGCATTATTATGCCTGAAACAGCCCACGGATTCATTGTGTTTTGCTCGCAATTAGCCCAATTAAATATTTATATTTAACGATTACTCGAATCAAATAAATTGCATAATTTAATTTCAAAATTAAATTGCAAAAACACTGTTTTCATAAAACATTTGGTTCAAACCAGTGACCAAAGGCAATGATAGCATTAAGAGCTTCGACAGCAAAGCCGTTTGAATCTGATTCGAGAACCCGAATTGCAATCTGAAAGAACGAAACGAAGTATGCAAACTTTTTGATTCTCGACTCCACTCGAAGGGTTCTGGTTGCCTCTTGACGAGCAGAAAGGTCACGATGAGTCCTGCCGAGGCTTTGAAAAGGTCAGGAGAAGACAGGAGGGACCTTGCCAGTCTGGAATCAGGGGACACAAACACAAAACATGAACTAAGTTATTGACATTGATTTGATTTTTTAAGAAAATGGAAGCAATTCTAAATCAATAACAAATCAATTACATATCAATAACTGACCAAAAAAAATCTTTCTTCAATGAATAATTCATCGGAATTATTCTTAAATTCATGTTATGTTGATGCAATATTAATTAATGAACATGAAATCATGCTAATAAAAGCCTAAAATTAAACTATTAAAAATCTAAAATTCAACATTTATCATAACTAATTGTGTAAGCAGTAATGAACTTGTGGTAAACCAATGGACATGAAGACCAACTTTATCAGTTGCCTGAAGTAGTCTCCTATGGTTTCATCGGGCAACAGGTACACGAGCTTGATGCACAACCACATCAATTTTTCCTTGAATGGCAAATATTCTGGCTAAAATGGAAAATAATTAAATGCTTTAAGAGTGTAATTTAAAATACTTTTAAAATATCATTTTCAAAAACAAAAAATTCAACACATAATTAAAAATAAACATAAATTTTGCTGACTTTCGTCGGGAATTGTTCTTCTGACATCGCTTTGAACGTCAAAAAACATTTGGAAAAACAAGACTCGATGACTTCTTCGGCATATGATTTCGACACGTCCAGCATTACGTCTAAAATCGTTAACATTACGTTATCATTGTCACAAAGTTCAGATGTGGTCCCAATGTATTGTCAGACATTACGTTTCTAGAGATTTTAGATTTACATCTAATGTAATGCATTGATAGTTAATAAATCACATAAAACTTATAATTTTAATTTAGTTATAATTTCATTAGTTAATAAATAAATTAACAATACCTAGACTCGGGATAGAATGACCGTGAAGTTCAAATAGATTGAATATAGGCAGGAGAGGTGGAGGTGGCAGTACACTCCTGTACAGACGAGAAGCAAAGTTGGAAAATATTGCCGGCATATTACGATCACATATTTATGTTTATTAAACGTAATCAAATTAAAAAATGCTTAAATGAATCTCCACACCACCTCTCTGATAAGATAGCAACACAAAGTAAAATAACTCACAACAACATGTGCAAACTTTTACCGGCCTTGTGTCTCCGCTTATCCTGATTTGGAGCGGACAAATTAATGTTATAAGTTTCGAATTATAAAAAAAAAAGGTCACCATAAATATTGTGTTATTTACATCCAAGATATTCAACAAACAAGCCATACCAACCTCAATTATCTCGAAATCGGCAGCTTTAGAGTTCAGACATCGCGCGAAATATAGGATAAAATGCCTCCCTCCTGGAATACGTTTGGGTGGAAAAATAAAATTAATATTGATTATTTTGGCCATTACTATGTGCAAAACAAATCATATATTAATTAGTCCAGGTTTCTTTTAGAGTGACCTGTCAAAACTCCCGAAAATTGCGCATGTGATTCTTAGAGAAAATTAAATGTCAATCAAATATTTAAGAATTTCTTATTCAAATAATGACATCATTATATTGTGTGTTTTTTTACAAAAATTAATTCACTGGTGCTCGTGTAACAGAGATCAAACTAGTTCAAAATTAAAAACAAAAATCGAAGAAATGGCACTTATTTCTCGCATTTAGCGGAAACAAGCGGCTGATTTGTCGAGTTAAATTTATAGTCAATAAGGAGTTCATTTTTTGATGTCGGCTGTGGAACAACAAATACTTTATGCGTTCATTTTCGGTGCTTTTCCGTTCGAAAGAACCGGGAAATAAAACATCGATATTTCAAATCCATTATAAAAAAAAATATATTGATTAATTGTGCGCATTTTTTGTTTACTGAGTTGCAATATTGGATTGTAATGATTATTACTTTGATAGTAATTGTTTTTATATTAAAAAACGTAGTTATTTATGGTTTAATCAACTTCTTAGAGAGCTAGAGGAAATAATACAAACTTTTACTGCGTCTTGGTAACTTCATTTTCCTGCAAATTATAAACCAAAATTATTCATCATAACATATTTACTTTAAAATATCAACGAAAAATTTAAATAACGAGGACTTCAGTAGCAATTTGAGATAAGTAAGGTTATTTGGTACGGGTCAAAAGCCTTATTAACGGGATGGCCACTAATTTACTTTCTATATTTGTTCTACCACAATCGCGAATATTTATAATCTATTTTCAGTTTTCCGACAGAATTATTAATATTATTATTAGTCGTACTTTTAATTATTTAAGCATATTTTTTTCTATCGCTATATATATCTAACTAAATGATGATGGGTAAAACATTCTGTTAACTCTTTTTTTTAATCATGAGTTTGTCTCTATCAATTAATTATAAATTTAACAATTACTTCACGCAAGGAAAATATAGTTTTGGAGACCGGATATAGCACGTGATATAGCACGTGATCGGTCAACATATCAACAACAATAACATGATTTGTTGCACTTTAAATGTACTGTCTTTGTCGTTAATTATTAAAAGTTACTACATCCGGAAACCCCGAAGTAATTGCATAGTTTTGCGCATTAAATTCTAAGAATTAAGCAAACATATCCGCATCAATTTACCCCAAAAATAAGAAATAAGATTGTAACAGCAATGACGTGGCCACACTTTAGGAACGAATTGGTTTAAGTACTGACCACTCTACAGTTTATTATTGCTTTAGTAAGCTATTTATCACGTTCAGTACTACTAGTAATAATCAGTAAACATTATTTACAACGTTTGTTGCCCTGGATTCTCAATCAACCAATCAATCTTTAAGTATTTAAAACTCTGATAGTTGTTAACTTAATCCATGCTAGGCTACACTAAGCCCTGCTGGGGTTTAATTAAGATTTACAGGATTTAATTTTTAATTGCGAGCTTCGTCAATAAAACGTTAAAATATACGCTTACTGTTCACTTACGAGAAATTTCACTTGAGGAACGAATTTGTAGCGATAATCGGTTAGAAATCCTAGCTCTGTGGACATTGTTTTGCTAACAGGTGGGCATTTTTCCCATTTAGAAACTTTAGAAGAGATAAAAAAGTGAATTTCCAGAAAAATAAAATAAAATATTATATATATTAAAAACCTTTTATCAGCTTTTATTGACGTTGAGATGACATGCTTTTAATAACGATTTTATTGAACCAAAATCAATGAAACTTTGAAAAGAGCGCTTCATTCATCTGTTTCAAGACGTGACGAGATAATTTATTTTATAGCAAATTGCAATTTAATTCTTATAAATAAAAGTTTCGATGTTCGGAAAAAAATATTTTATTCATGGATTGAAAAATGAAATGTAATTAATAAGTCACTTATAATTATTCTAACATAAAATATTTTTGCCCGGGCATTGCACAACTCGTGAGGTCATATGTTGAATGAGCTGTCAAAAGGCAAAGCATTAAATTAATTAAACTAAATTAGTAATTTAAAAAAAGAGGAAAAACAATTATAAATGAAATAATTGTAACAGTTTCGAACATTCTGCTAAACACTTAGTTGACTGTCATTAATTAATCATTTAGCAAATACCGTGTCAAGGTAAAAAAAAAAAAAAAACAAGAGTCAAGCTTCACGAAGTCTAGATCATTAGAGGTATTTTCGATAAAATATGTAAAGAATGGACTGACAAAATGCAGCAATTTAGCGCTAAGGACATCATTATCTTTGATTACTTAAACGTTCATATGAACTATAGTAACCAATTCTTTGTAACAGTATTTTACCGCAATTCTTATGCAATCTACAAAGTGCATTTAAGGTAATAACCTCTTCATCTGCCTTTAGAAGTTACTATTGAAAAGGTTATGTCGTGAATCCACAATTTATTCGTTAACATGTAAATTACATAACTTGACCATTTCTGACCCTCTGAGTGACTGTAGATCAATGGTAGTAGTGGTAATTAATTCATTAATTAGTTTATTAATTTCCTTTTTTTTTTGCATAACTAGATGCGAAAAGATGAAACAATAAAACTCCCATTATTTTATGTAGCGCCTTTCGGCTGTGACTAATTAGTTTTTATGGTGCCTTTTAAACTCTTTTATATATTATTAATGTTTGCTGTCTAACGATAGTTAAGAGTAGAGTAACCAACGCTTTACGAGAATATACGATTATGTAACATACGAAGTATTACAATACGTGACGTAACACAAAATAATCTGCATTCATTGTTAGATTATTGAATGATTGTGGATTCCGACTTAAAATGGCTTTAAAATTATTATGAATCATTGAACAATTGACACAGAACTCTTGACAAATTCGACAAAATTACATTTTTACAGTTTGATAAGGCAAGCGAACGAATAATTCTAAATTGCACTTGTATAAATTCAAAAGTAGTATATTAGAAGATTTTGCGAGTCAACACGGCAAAATAACAATAGCAGCAACAATAATAGATTTGCTCTTGGTTGTTATCGCAATTACTTTTAAATCTCATCATGGCTGTTGATTGATCACAGATCGGTCAGACGTTTTGTTGTTTCTGAACGATAAAATGGTCGGACGGCAATCGTATTTCTAGTCTAAGCGATGACAAATCTGTTTCAAAAGTACTTTCGATGGATGTTTGCCTAACTGCAAGTTCTAGAGGTTCACTTTGTACTGATAAGAAAAAAGTCTTGTTGCAGTTAAATCCGGGGCTAATTGATTCGGTACATAATGTCCGAGATTTTAGAAACCGTTAACAATGCTAGCGTCAAAGCTGAATATGACGATCCGTATTCTGGATCGCCATTTTTTTCCGGAAATTCCCTGAGTGCCAAGATTGAAAAAAGTCCGACATTAATACTCAACCAGGAAGGAAATCAAAGTCCAAACAAGGATACTTCTGGCTCTGGGAGTACTTCCATGGAAAATTCAATGCAAGAACTCCAAGAGACAACTTCTGTGACCTCTGACACGAGATCGGAAGACCAGACGGCCATTGATAATTGTAGCGAGCAGATAATGCCAGAAGAACTTGAAGAAGTCTGCTATGAAAACGTGTCGAATAATCTGCAGACCAGCCATAATAAAGAATTATCTTCTTGTGAATCCAGTATGGAAGGCAAAGTACTTTTGGACAGTCCCATGGAACCAGATTCGGCCATTTATGACGCACCTTGGGATCTCGGGGCACTCCAGAAAGGACTGGAAGAGAAGTTCAAACTAAACGAACGATCGTCTCAAGACGACCTGCACGATTTCAACGTGAGTCAGAAGCTCCCTTCTTCAGGCGTCGGCACTCCCAGGACGAGCCTGCCGCCGATCCTGGCGTTCCACGGCAAGAATTCTCCGGAACTGACGGAGAAATTTTCGAAGCACGGGTCGAACTCCAGACAGTCCGTCAGAGGGAGGTCTCCC
>CM067537.1:1750000-1760000 GCA_034509925.1 Hirudinaria manillensis
GGTACCACGGACCAATCACGAGGCAGGACGCGGAGAAGAGGCTGAGGAATGAGAGGGAGGGCAGCTACCTCATCAGGAACTCCGAGAGCAACAGACTTGATTACTCACTTTCCATCAAGTCAGTGCATCAAGTGCATCATCGATTGTTGTTGCTGTCCTAGTTGACATCTTTGAGATTATGGTGATGATGATGATGATGACAAGTATGTCATCATGTGTCGTCATGACAACGCTAATTGAGATTTAATTTATAAGTCTCGATTGTTATTAATTACAGTTTAATTCTAAGTAATTATTCATGAATTAAAATCAATGTTAATTAATTAATTTATTTATTTCGACATTCACGTCAAGAAATAACGATTTCTTTCCAATTTTTCTCCCACGGACCGGAACAGAAGCTCCACGGGCTGCATCCACTTAAAAATAGTTCCGAACAGCGAGGGGAGGTTCATACTGGGTCAGTTCAGTCAACCATTCGCCAGCGTGGCTCAGATGATACAGCACTACACCATAAACAAGCTTCCGATCAAAGGAGCCGAGCACATGTCCCTGACGTTCCCCGTCGGGCATTGACGCGCGTCGATCGCGTCGTTCGCGGCCTCCTCTTTCGCGAGATTGCGAGATCGTGCAGAACGACCGGTCTCGATTTTTGCTTGCTGGACGATCAGGGCTCGTTCGGAGACTCTCTCGCCCCATCGAAGGAGATTCGAGGGGGGGGGGGCTGAAAGAAAGTCTTTGTTTTTATATTCTATGCTCGTTCATCCGACGTCTGAGACGTTTCGTGGAGACGCATGAAAGTACCGTGAAAGGTTGAATTAATTTTGATTTTGAAATTAATTCAAGAATTGATTTTGATTTTGAAATTAATTCAAGAATTGATTTTGATTTTGAAATTAATTCAAGAATTGATTTTGATTTTGAAATTAATTCAAGAAATTATTAAATCAAAATCGTCGACAGACGGCCACCTTAAACCAGGGCTCTTTCACCTCCGTCGTCCTTGTTTCTTCTTTTTTTGTACCTTCCTTCCTTCCTTCCTCCCAAAAGCCTTTTAAGCTACTTCTCCGTTCGGACTTCAAGAACGAAGGAGGTTTTGCATTTTTATGGGAACTTTGAATCGAATTTCGAGTCTAGCGACAATAATTAATTAATTAGAGATTAATTAATTAATTAATCTTTGCACGTTCCAGAGACGTTAGTTCGTTAGGTCAGCAGTGCATGTTATAGTAAGTATAATTATAATCGTATTAAATTTATTTTTTAATGAATGACAATATAATTATAATCGTATTAAATTTATTTTTTAACGATTAACTAACAAACGAATGAAAGACACAACCCATCCCCCATTGGAGGGTCGTCTGATTTCACAAGGAAGCTTCTTTTCAGTTTATTTTGTTTTATTTTTTATTTTTTTACTTTTAAGTTTTAATTGTCGTTAATCGTGAAGAAATCGCATAGGAAATAATAATTGCAAAGTAATTACTAAGTAAGTATTCAAAAAGAGCAGTCTTTAAAGTTAAATCAGGTCAAAGGTCGTTCCTGAAATCAGGTCAAAGGTCATTCTGAACGTCGTCGCGTTTAGTATTGCAGTCGACTCCTCTGTTTTTTTTGTCATCGTCGTCGTCGTCATGGCGACGACTCGCGTTCCTGCCTCATCGATATATTTTTAAATCTTTTTCATCTTTCTTCTTTTTTTTTTAATTTTTATTTTTTTGGTGATATTTTTCGTCCGTCTGTCTGTCCTCTGCTTCTTCGACCTTGAATTCCCTCGAAAGAGCGAGTGTCATTCCTTCGAGACGTACGTACGTCACGACGCGTAGTCAGTCTCGTCGTTTTTTTTTTAAATTTTTATTAAAAATTGTTTTAATTATTTTTTAAAATTCGAACGCAACTTTGTTATTATTATTATTATTATTATTATTATTATTATCGTTATTAATGTTGTTATTTCACGTGTAAAAAATAGGCGCGCTCCGTGTTTTATATTTTAATACAATTTTTAAAGTCTCGCTTCGTTTCATCTTTAAATGGTCGACTTAAAAACAAAACAAAAACAAAAAAAAAACAAAGAATAAACAAAAACATTTCGAAACAAAATGATTTACAAATTTTAAAATATCTCTAAAGTTAATCCAAAGCTAATCCACCATTTTCTTTCTTTGTTTTTCTCTACCAACTCGTAACACGAGACTCCAGCGTCCACCAGCAAACATGGCGGTTAAACCTATGGGGATGCCAA
The DNA here is from genome assembly GCA_034509925.1 of Hirudinaria manillensis. Lineage (NCBI taxonomy): Eukaryota > Metazoa > Annelida > Clitellata > Hirudinida > Hirudinidae > Hirudinaria > Hirudinaria manillensis. The sequence goes on from CM067537.1 coordinate 1,752,246, forward strand.
AAAATAAAATCCGATTAATCGGATTAATCCGGGTTTAAAAATATTTACTGAGAAATTGGACACTATGCCGAGGTGATTCGAGGTTCGAATGTCAACGGGTGGGTGGGTGGCTGGTTGGGTGGGTGGTGGAGTGGCGGAAGTTGGTTTAATGGCGGGAAGGGAACAGAAGACAATAATCGACCTTAGTTTGGGAAGAAACGTAGTTTAAATTGCGATGGGGCGCCATCTTGCGATCGTTTTTATAAGTTTCGAATTTAATCGGTCAACAAAAAAAAAACTGGACTTTAAATCTTAAAACAATGGCGGATGTTCTGATTGGGTTGTTAAATGATTGACTTTAACTTTAACCTTCTTAAAAGAAAAATTCGAGCAAAAAAATTAATCGCGAGAAAAATCCGCTTTCGATGTATTTACCCTAATATTTACTGAGAAGGTGGACACAATAACGAGGTGAGTTGAGGTTTGAGTGTCAAGCGACATGGGTGGGTGGGTGGGTGAGCGGAAGTTGGTTTAATGGCGGGAAGGGGAGCAGAAGGTAATAATTGACCCTAGTTTAGAAGAACCGTCAAGTTCATATTGCTGTTGATCGCCATCTTGCGATCATTTTATAAGTTTCGAATATAATTGGTCGTTTAAAAAAAAACTGGACTTAATTCTTTAAGCCCTGAGCGCCCTGACCAATTTAAACCCTTCTACCCAGGGCTAGTGAGTCGAAATTTACAAATAAATGGCATTTAATAAATGTCTGCTCATCACACCCCCGATGGCTAGACCCGACTCATTCTTCTCTCCTACCGCTAAAATGGTAGTCACGACTTAAAAATGTTTAAATTCTAAAAAAGAAAAAAAATTCTTTTTCAATTTGAGACCAAATCGAGTCAGAATTGAGAAGACGATAATCGTTTTGATGAATTTCAGAATTTAATCGCTTCGAGTCGTCAGTCTTCGGGACGCTTTGTGGACATTGTGATGGGTTGTTAAATAGTTTTATTAAACCTTTCTAAAGGACTTATTTAAATAAGTCTCGCAAAGATCTGTTTCATAACAAAGTTTTATAACACCTTGTTTTCTTCTACACTAATTTTTACTGAGAAAGCTGGACACAATACCGAGGTGGTAGTACCGACTAATGGCAGGAAGGGAACAAAAGATAATAATTAATCTAATTAAATTATAATATTAAATTTATAATAATAACAATTAAATTATAGTTTAAGAGACAGCGTTGAAATTGCGTTGAGCGCCGTCTTGCGATCGTTTTGTAAGTTTTAAATGTACCTGACCATTGAAAATAATGTAAAGGGAACAGACGACATTAACTGAACTTAATTTAAAAGAAATATAGATTAAATTGCGGTGAGGGATTGCCATCTTATGATCATTTTATAAGTTCTAAATTTGCTTGATTATCGAAATTACTTTGAGATGTTTTAGTTTTAAGACTTAAAATGTTATTTGTTAAATATGTTAAAATTTAATAGAACAATAAGCAGACGAATATGATTGTAAAATAAAATTGGTTCGTTGAAGGTCATGAAATAAATTGATTCATGTTTCATAATAATTGAATTCTTATAATTGTTTAATTTTTATAATTATTTTGTATCCAATTAATTAATAACATTGGTTTAGTATTTAATTCGTAATTTTTTTTTTATTTTCCTGGACTTTTATTTTGCAAGAAATCGATTGACTGAGTGTTCAATCATAATCAGATTTGGTTGCAATCGAATTAAGATGTTAACTTTTTAAGTGATGTTATATGATTCAACAAAATCTCTGAAATTTACTTTATTTTTAATTTACACGAATATTAACCATTAGTCAGCTAGTTAATTAAAAATTTATATTGTTAATTAAAAAAACGGAAAACTTGTTTGCAGAAAAAGAAAAAGATTTTTGTTTTAAATATTTAAAAGTCCACATTTTACCTTGAAGGAGGTTGATATTTTTAAGTTGTCTGGGTTGCTTCTCCTGACGCAGTCGGGTGCTTGTAGACTGTGGTTTACTGCGATTTCTGCTTGGTTTTATTTGGCGGTATTCTGGTCCATTAATCTGCTGTCAAAATGTCTAACGGCACAACAGAATTTGGAAATCCTCTGCGAAAATTCAAGCTGGTATTTTTAGGAGAGCAGAGCGGTATGATTAAGTCTTAATCATGCCGTGCTTATGACTTTTCAATTATTCCCGTTTGGTTCAGAAAATGTCTGGGCCGGTTTAACACTTTGCTAGAATCGGTGTTTTTAGAGTTATAAGTTTTATTATAATTTGCAGAAAATTATGAATATTTGTTTATTTAATGACTATTTTTCTGCCATGCTAGCTTAAATTTGCTTAAATATTCGTATACATAGTCACTGTAAAGTGGAAGTTAGACATTGAATCAGTTTGATAATGTCTTTCAGCTTTTTTAAATTGCAATCTCCCCACACAGCCTCTTGTTATATGTTTTTTGGATGTGCTCCTTTAATAATAATATTATTTTCCTATTTATTAAAATAAAGTAAATACATAATGGTCAGTAATCATACGAGGTGAATGTTGGATGACCTCAAAAAACATGAATGCATTCACTTGTATTTACTTTTAAACAGTTGGCAAAACATCATTGATAACGAGGTTCATGTACGACAGCTTTGACAACTCCTACCAGGTTCTTATCCTTTAATTAATTAATTTATTATTTAATTAGTTATTGTTTAATTATTTATTATTTAATGGTTTAATTTATAATTGACTTGAGTATTTTATTTGTTAAATTGTGACTCATGTGATTGTTTTATTAATTGAATTTTATTAATTAATTTTGAAAGAAACAATAATAATATAATATAATATAATATAATATAATATTATATTTACTGCTGTTCGTGCTTGCATCAGAAATCATGGAGTCTCACTTGTTTTAAAACTATATTCAAGATTCTTTTAAACACAACAATTATCTATTTATTTATTTATTTATTTATTTATTTATTCATTCATTTATTTATTATTTATTTATTTGTTTGTTTGTTTGTTTGTTTATCTCAACAAATAGTAGTGGGGTCATCCAATGACCACTAGCACAAATTTGTATAGTGACTATAATAATAATACATAGAATATAAAATATGATATTATTATTTATAATTTTATTTAATAATAAAATAATTTCAGATAGTAATATCGTACTAATAATACTGACGCGAAAGATGTTGTTTACTTTTTTATATTATGAATTTCCCGCAACTTCTTTTGTTGCCGCAACGTTTTCGTTTGAATTCGCAACTCCGTTGTTTGCAACATTTCCAACATTTGCAACATTTGCAACATTTCCATAATTTGCAACATTTTTCCAACCCAGGCCACCATTGGCATTGACTTCCTGTCAAAGACCATGTACCTCGAAGATAGGACGGTCAGTTTTAATTCATTATTAATTTAAATAATAAACGATTAAATTAATAATTAATTTAATTAAATTAGTAATTAATTAATTATTAATTTAATCGTTTATTATTTTATTATTTAACCGGTTTGAGAAGACGTTATGCCGAGGTGCTCGTCACATCGTTTGGTGATGAGTCCCATGACTTTGAATGTTCATGGTGCTTGATGAATAATTTTAAATTTAAAGTGGGTATTCTGCAAGTATATTATCATTATTATTATTGTTATTATTGGTATTATTATTGTTATTATTATTATTATTATTATTATTGTTATTATTATTGTTATTATTATTATTATTATTATTATTATTATTATTATTATTATTATTATTATTATTATTATTATTATTATTATTATACTTGGTTAATATTCAATGCATGAAATATGTATTTTGCAAATCTAATTAACATATTCATGGAGCCAATCATTCAACAATTATTGCAATCAGTGATCCATAATCAGTTCATTATCATATTTGAGCATGAATTATCATATTTGAATTCATTATCATGTTTATCACCGTCTCTATAATTGACATCTCTAAACAACTCCAACCACCCAAACTCCCCTGAAACAGATTCGTCTGCAACTGTGGGACACTGCCGGTCAGGAGCGCTTCAGGAGTCTCATCCCGTCGTACATCAGGGACTCCTCCGTCGCCGTCGTCGTCTACGACGTGTCGAGTGGGTAGAGCTGGATGGTGGGGGGGTTGGGGTGGTATGATTATGAGGGCCCCAATGTCAGATTCCGTCATGGGGACCCCAATGTCAGGTTCCGTCACGACTCGTTCCTCTTTTTCCTTTGCCAGATTTGAATTCGTTCGAGCAGACGACAAAGTGGATCGACGACGTGAGGATGGAGAGGGGATCCGACGTCATCGTCATGCTTGTCGGCAACAAGACCGACCTCTCGGACAAGAGGTCATCAGATAAAAATCGATTTTTATAATAATAATAATAATTATTATTATTATAATATAAAAATGATAATATAAAAATAAACAAGTTATTAATATAAAAATAAATAATATAAAACGAATAACATAAAAATAAAAGAAAAAATTCTCTCCTCCATTTTTAACACTCCTCTGGAAATTAACATCCTCCATCCTAGTCATTGTCATCACAATCGTTGTCACGTGGATCCCTTTCATCCGTCGGTCTTTCATTCACTCGTTCCTCCTCTACTCACTCTACCCATTTCTCCCCACCCAACAGGCAGGTGAGTACGGAGGACGGGGAGAGGAAGGCCAAGGAGTTGGACGTGATGTTCATCGAGACGAGCGCCAAGTCGAGTTACAACGTCAAGCAACTCTTCCGCAGGGTCGCCAGTGCACTGCCAGGCATGGAGAGCAATGAGGTCATGCAGAAGAGCGGTCGGTGCAAATTAATTATAATTAATTAATTATTAATTATAATTAATTATGACGGCTGTGGTTATAATTTATTATTATTATTATTATTATTATTATTATTATTATTATTATTATTATTATGTTGTATGTTATTATTAAGTAGCGATTGGAAATGGCGGAGGTCCCGGGCCGATCCAAGCATAAATTATTATAATTATTACGGTGTGGTTTGGAAGAGCGTGGATCGCTTTTATCAATATAAAGCTGAACAAGAGTTGCTTAATTAATTTGTAATTTGAAATTTGAAGCTATAATTGATTAATGACAGGTAATTGTTAAATTAAAAACAATTGTAATATAATACTTAATAATTAGATATTATTCGGTTAACGTCAGTTAATGAATCAATAATAATAAGTTAATGAGTCATTTATTATTCAATCAATCAATCGATTAACTTGTTCCTCAGTCGAACTGAAGCCAAAGGAGACCCCCATTGAACTTCACAACACCCAGTCGAGTCGTTGTTACTGTTGAGAAGTCGTCGGAGTCCATCTGGAGATGATGATGATGATGATGCTTGATGATGATGATGATGATGATGCTGCTTGATTAGGCATGTGACGACGACGATGATGGTGATGATGATGATGATGATGATGGCAATGAAGACATCGACGTAAAATTGTGTTCTTTTGGATGTCGATTTTTTGTGTACGTCGCATTTGTCACCGTCGTCGTCATGGCTGTGGTTGGCACGTCGTCACTTTTTCCTAACAAAGCTGTCATCATCATCATCATCATCGCCACCTTGATCGTCATCATCATCATCGTGACGCTAGTGTCATCATCAGCAACCTCCTCCTCCTCTTTATCATCGTCATCATCATCATCATCATCATGACTTGAGTGCACCACGAGTCGTTGTCGTCTGCCTCTGCACCTTCCCGACCGATGGGTCCCTCGTTCCCCGTTTCTCATTCCACTCTGGAACCCCCCCGAGCAACCGTCGAGAGGGGGCGTCGAACTTACCGCACGCTTAACATAATTTATTAAAATTAGCTCGAACGTTTATTCGATACGACCGAATATAATTGCAATAGCAATTATGATAATGGTGACAGCGACGATGGAGATTAATAAAATGATCACTATCATGTAGTCGCAGTTCCTGGCTCCGCCTTTCTCCAGGCACCTGGTACCATGCACGCAGAGGTCGGCCGAGGTCAAGTGTCGCAGACCTGCAGTTTTCCTAGAATTTTATTCCTCGTCGTTTTCTTGCTTTCGTTGCTTGACGTGCTTTTTCCGCTTCGCTGCCCGAAGAGTCGGCGAGAGCAGACGCCTCCGTCGTCTTCGTTCTTTTCCTTTTGCTCGCTCGCTCGTACATTCGTTCGTTCGTTCTGTCTTTCATTCCGTCTTCATTCGTTTCGTCTGGCGTCTTTCTTCCGGAGTTGACGAAACTTTGGTTGTTGTTGTTGTTGTTTGAGAGCACCGCAACTTGTGCCATGACTGCCTATATTTGTTTTGATCCTAGGACCGGTTTGGATCGTGTTGCTCGGAGTTGCCATCGTCATGATGTCGATAAACTCGTTCGATTGATTCTCAAATCGACCAATCAGCAGTCTCGCTTTTGCTCCGATCTTCCGCCGTCATCGTTGTTGTTGTCTTTGTTGACGGGCGACGTGACAGCCCCATGACCTCTTGACATTTTTTGTTCAAGGTGGTTGCAGTGATGATGATGATGATGATGATGATGATGATGATGGGGATTATGATGATGATGATGATGGGGATTAAGATGATGATGTTGGTGGTGGTGATGATGACGATGAGTTAACATTGTTTGCCATATTAAATTGATCCTGATGAACATTATTTCAGGTGGATCATTTAATTAATTCTTTTTGAAGTCATTTTGAAAATAATTATTTCTTAAAATATGCGAATATCAAACCTAGCAAAGACTCTACACAGTCATTATTGTATTATTATTATTATTATTATTATTGTTGTTGTTGTTGTTGTTGTTGTTGTTGTTATTATTATTACTATTATTATTATTACTATTGTTGTTGTTGTTGTTATTGTTGTGCCAATTATTTTTATTATTATTCCTATTATTTTCTCCTTTAACGCCTTTCTTGGATGACACTTGTGTAGTGTATTATACAATTATATAATTAGGCAGGTTCTTGTTAAGCCAAACGTCGTCATCATCATCATCATCACTGTTATCATCATCATCATCAACATGATGTTGAGTGGCATTGTTGTTGCCAAATATCACCATTATCATAACCATCTTCATTACAGCCATCGTCGTCATCATCATCACCACCACCATCGTCGTCGTCGTCATCATCATCATCACTGTTATCATCATCATCAACATGATGTTGAGTGGCATTGTTGTTGCCAAATATCACCATTATCATAACCATCTTCATTATAGCCATCGTCGTCGTCATCGTCGTCGTCGTCATCATCATGATTGTGTTTTGGCTTTGACTGCATTTGTGATCATTTAACTTTTATTTTTTAATTTTTTAATGTTTTTATTTAAAAACTTATTTCGCGTCCTTCTGCATATTCGTCTGCTTTCTTTCCGTTTCGTTCGTTCTTTTTATTCGCGCCATTCGTGATGATGACGAAAGTCGTCTGCTCAACTTTGATCGTGAACGACCTGCTTTTTAAACTGCAAATTATCGCTTTCAATTGATTGGTTGAATATTAATTAGCTCGCTTATTTGTTTTGATTGATTGATTGATCGATCGATTGATTGATCTATTGATTGATTGATTGATTGTCGTCAATCGATGATTGCTTACCACCTCTTGCGATTCATTCGGCTTTGTCTGCATTTCTTGATGGCTCTTTGCTCACCATTCCAGTTGTCCTTGTTATGTTATGTTCTGTTTTTATTTCTGGAGTAATGATAATAATTACTATTATAATTATAATATTA